>MTSL01000041.1:47112-157305 GCA_002794465.1 Paramicrosporidium saccamoebae | reverse complement strand
CCTAGAATAGTATGGATACACATCTCACTGTCCTCAAATACCCAGCAACTAGTCAACCTCTACGTCACATAGCCAACTAATCAATCCTCTGCCTCAGCCTCTACGTCACAATTTTCTTGTGGCTCCTTTATAGACTACCACCCTCGACACATTGCTATCTGAGTCTGACTCACCAGACATGAGCGGATGTTGTTTAGTATCCTCTTTTACCACACTCCTTCACTACATCTACCCCACTCCACTCTCCACTCCCCCCCGCTACACCCGCTCGATATACTGACTTGGTATTTATTTGTTAATCACTTGTTCAAAATTTGTAATTACATACAGGGCCATGGATATCAGGATGGCAATCAAAAAGTTCAATGCCAAGAGGTGCTTCACTGAACTCTTGATTCCTTGCGACACTTCTCCAATGTGAAATCGACAACCTTCTGTAGCCTCCCCTGGACAATATTCACCCGCTCGATCGTCAACGGCATAGTAGCCACAGCAATTGCCAGAGTACTGGATCACCGATTTGACCAACGGCGAGAGCTTCGTCCAATTCTTGCTCATCCTCGAGGCATGAAGCTGCATCTGATTGTCAAATTGAAAGGTAGCAAATAACTGAAGCGCTACCAGAAGCCATACGCCCGCCATTGTGATTCTTGCAAGCGACTTGCTTTGTCTAATTGATGCAACAAACCCTAGAGTCAAAAATCCATAGATACAGACAGAAACCCAGACTATCCCTAACAAAGTTAGTAACAATTGTGCAATTTACATCCATGAATTGATTCAAAATCAGAGGCAAGGCCGTAGAGACTATCCAAATCACTAATGTAATAACCAAATAATCCCAGAGAAAAGGCGAAAAGTAGCAACACTGCAGTAAATCCACTAAACATGTTTTGCATCCATACAAACCACATATCCTTCTGCGCATTATCCTTTTTAAAGGACGGCGGTGGCGATGGTGTCAGAGAGAGATCTCTGGTGGGAGGAGGTGAATCTGAGTTGATGGTATGATGAAACCGCTGGGGCGGGCTGTTGCCCTGTGAAGCTGCTGGTGCAGGCTCGGCAATATATGGCAGTTCAGGATTATGGGTATCCTCTACAATGGACGGTTGGAAGGGTTCAGGGTTTGGGGCGGTGACCCAACTAATGCGTCGTGGTGGCTCATTCGTCGGCTGAGTAGCCGAACCATCTGATTCAGGATTGCTTGACGGTTTGACGGGACTGCCAGGGGTCGCAATGGTCTGAGCAAGTGCTCCTCGTGGCAATATTAGCTCAGGCATATCATCCGTATCTTTGGCTTGAGAAGCGACCGGGTTTGGGAAATGACCGGCCCATGGGGATTCCATTGCCACCGGCGAAATTCTCGGCTTTGGGCTGTCAGTCTGAGAATCAGAGGCTATTGGGATGCTCTCATAGTCTTGTGCATCTTCAACTGATGAAGACGCACTTATTTTTGGCGACGTGGATCTGTCTTTTCCACGATGATTATTGGGCCTAATCATAGTGAGATTCTACCGTCCGACTTGGAACAGATAATATGATTTCCAATTCATTGCTCTGACACGATTACACTCGGAACCAATCAAATATCACACTCTGCCAAAGACTCTTCCACGAATCAACGTCTAGTCCTTTGTCTGTCTATGCCACGAATCAACGTTCAATCCTTCGTCTGTCTATGCCACGAATCAACGTTTAATCCTTCGTCTATCGGTACCACGAATCAGCGGACTCTATATATACTACTATCATTAGCAGAGTCTTGTCTGGTATAGAGTTTATTTAGTGCAAAAACAAGAATTAGTAATTGCCATAATACAAAGGACTATCCCGATAGCAAGAGTAATATAAAAGGAAATGGTTGCCGTACGACGCATCTTTTGGACCAGCCCTTCTAGCTTCTTTCCGCATGAAACTGTGGCTTTTGTTGGACATGGCGCAACCATCCGATCACTCTTTGTATCGTAACCGCAACAGTCAAAAGTATACTGCAGCCCCAGTCGCTGTGGCATCTTTAGTCTGTCCCAATCGGCGCTGCCAGCACTCTGGACCGCCCCTAGATGCTGTTTGATCCGGAAGGTTGCTAATCCATGGTAAGCAACCAAGACTATTGTGAAGACAATGAACATGGCCGTGAATATCTTTTTTGAAGAGAAGCATGATACGAATCCAGATATGGCAGTCACCATGAAGAATACCCCAAGGAGAATAATCAAAGTACTGATGAACCAGAGGGATTGATCAGCCTGCAGATTGGGGTATTGTCGAACCATTGCTCCAGCTACTACGCACAATACGCCCAACACAAAGCCAGCTAAGAGCATGAGGGCCATGATGCCCTGAAGTAGAGTGCCACAGGGAGGCTTCTTCCCACGGGGTTGACCCTTTTCAACGTCGTCGAGCGAGTCTGGCGGAGATGGAGGTTGGGATATATTACCTATTGGCTCCATCTGGTATTCATCTGGATCGGGATGCACAGTGTAGGGGGGCATCCGCTGTACTGGCTCGGCCGTCGCTTCAGTGGTCGAGATCATGGTAAAGTTACGATGGCTCGGCTGATCGGTTGGATTTCCAGCAATCTTCTTCTTCTTTCTCGTCATCTCGTTGGAAGTGGGAATCGTCGCTGCGGCCACTTATAGCAGTGACGGAGATGGCACCAATCAAGGGAGGATGGTTCCAACAATATTCAAATTGGTGTCCAATCAGAAGCCTGCTGAGATGGATACTAGCGGACGCGTTATAAATGCGCCGGTAGAATTGGACCTCGGCATTGCCGTAAGTGACTCGCCATTCTTCCGGGCAACCCTACAGCGCAATGAAGACCAGTTGACCGAACTATCCGGAATGCTAGATGCTGTCGTCAAAAGCTCGCGCTCCTGTCTCGAACATGCTGCTAGTAGAAAAACCAATTAAGGCTCTCATCACTGTAGAACTGGCTGAATCGTTGGGAAAGTTGGCTCCGAATATCCACAAGATGACCGAGTTGGACATTTTTGACAAGGAAAAAACACCCACGTGCCTGGCCACAATGATTGAATTTGTCGAGGCCACATTTGTCCTCCATGAGCGTTTGGTATAGTTGGGCATTTCCAGCTAACACGGTTAGATTAGAGATCTGGGACAGAAGCTGTTGATTCCGATGGTGCAGTCTGTGCAGGATGATTTGCGACACATTCGCGAGCAACAGCGAACTTATGAAAAGTCTAGAGAACGGTATGAGACATTGGCAATACGGTATAGTTCTCTCCCAAAGCTCAAAGAGTATTCCCTCATCAGAGAAGACACCTTTCAGCTATATGAGGGGCGCAGACAGTACTTTCAACAACTGTTCTCCTACGTAATGCGGATCAACAAATTCAAGACTGGCGCAGACATTTTTTTTGTTGAGAAATGTCTGAGTACTGCAAGTGAGCTAGGCGATTTTATTCAGGCAATGTGGTCCATGATGGAGGCCATGAACAAACCAGCTATGACAATGAGAACCAGACTGGGTGCTTGGCAGAAAGAGTGCAAAAGCGCAATGCTGAAGCTGGATCAAAAGTCTGCTGGAGCATTGGAACAGGTCAGACTAAAGTACAGTCCAGAAGCACCGTTAGATCCTACCAAGGGAGTTGAAAAGGAAGGATATTTGTGTAGAAAGAGACAAAAGAGTCTTGGTCTCAGTTGGCGCCGAGTCTTTGTAGCAATCAAAGGAGGCATCTTTATCCAATACTTAACTGGCCATCGTCGTGGAACTATAGAAAAATCATTTGAAATGCACGTGTTGTTGTGTGAACTACGTCCTGCTGATGCGGATCGTCGACATTGCTTCGAGGTGCATACGTCAATGAAGACGTATGTCTACCAGGCGGAGAGCGAAGAGGATATGCGTGATTGGATCCGTGTCATTGAGAATGCAAAAAATCATGCCTTGCGATCATCAAACGCAGGAGATTTAGTGGCTCCCTCAAATACATCGTTTGTGGACGAGGAGGCTGAAATGACGGATGAGGGCTCAACGTCTGTAAGTCAAGTTGCGACACCCAAAAGAATATCCGAAACGAGTCAAGACTTTGAACGGTTCAGCCACATACCCTATCCGCCTTCCGAGACCATGTTTGTGTCGTTCTCCTGCTTATGGGAAGAGACGTCGGGGGAGGAAAAAATTGTAAGAGGATTTGGCAAACTGTATGGTACAGAGAGAGCCCTCTATTTTGGAAGCAATCTGTTTGGAGTGAAGCAGGAATTTGTTCATCCCTGGGATGAAATCCATACCGTAAACTATGCGATGAACGAAGCCACAGGCATGTTGTCGATGAATAATGGAGCGATTCGAGCGAGGACGTTTCTGAATGAGAGGGAAAGAACAGAGACACTGACGATGGTCTGGAAAAACGCCAAAGGCGAGGCTCCCAAGACGGCAGCCGAATTAAAGGCTGCCCTCCAATCCTCTTTAGATAATCCGGGCAGTCGACAGTTGGAGGCATCCGGGATCACTTGTGGTTGTACTGATCATCTCGAGAGGAACGAAATTGACATTGACGTTCCTCTGGGGGTGGATGAACTATTCCAGTTGCTGATGGGCGATGATAGTCCGGTGTGGAAGGCTGTGCAGCAGTTGCAAGGCTACAAGAATGTAAAGATGCAGCCTTGGAGTCTGGGATCAGATGGAAAGGAGGAACGGACGGTCAGTTATCTGGTCCCCGTAAACCATCCGCTCGTAAAGGCAAAGGAGACCGAGTGTCTTGGTGGGCATACTCTACTTCGCCGAGATCCAGGGAAATGTTACGTCGTGAAACAGACGGCAACGACACCCGGTGTCCCCTATGGCGACTCTTTCGTTATGGTCTCGCGGTATTGCATGACACACCACTCTGATGGACATGCTCGTCTCCGTACATTTGTGGGTCTGAATTGGGTAAAGTCGCCCCTTGTGAAATCGATGATCCGCAGCTCGACCCTTAAGGGATTGGCGGAGTATATGACTGTCTACAGGAAGGCTCTGTGGGCTGAGATCCGAAAAGCAAACCCTGAAGCACCAGAAGAAGTGGAGGATGTGGCCCTGAATAGGACAGAAGAGAAGAAACCAGAGCCCACATGGTGGAGGGAGCATTTAGAGCTGCTTTGTGAGTTTCAGAGAGACGTAAGAGAACGGTGGAGGTATAACCTCGACAAGGCTCATATCAGTGTTCCGGCATTCCTCCTATTCATTGCTACCATGTTCTTTTTTTTAATTTCCGTCTGGCTTCAATTTCGATCTTGGAGAGGGATCGCTACGCAGGTTCCAGTCACATCCCTATGGGAGTATGAGCCGCCACAGAAATCTCTACTTGTGAATCTGAAAGAAAGCGATTGGACATCGAGAGCCCATTTTCAATTGTTCCAAGAGCTGTCCACATCGCACACTAATTTCAGGATTCTAAGACAGGACCTCCAGGCTGTACTAGATAACATTAACAATGCAGAATGCCGCATCTTCCTTGCACAGTCCATCACGTGGCTTGCTGATCGTCTCACCACATGTTATGCAGATTTGTCAAAGAACTCTAAGGATTGTAGTGACTATGAGCTCGCTTGGAATGAGGCGTTAAAACAAACTTGTAAATAAACCGAGTGTTGTAAGGTCTGTTATCAGATGATTCGCGATTGAGTTGTTTTATACACTTGGATTGTTGAGTCACACGACTGAGCCGCCATCTATGCATGGCATTTCATCATGGTTTCGCGTGGTGGGGATAAAACCACAGACTTTGTCAGACTGGTAGAGACAGAAAGGGGGTTGTTTACTGCTAATCCTATAACAGTATGGATACGCATCTCGCTGCCCTTAAATACCCAGCTAATCGGTCCACTTTATCACACAAGCATGTCTTTTCCAAATTAGAGAATCATCTACGGCACAGGGTTATCTACGCTTGGGTTTTGATTCACGATTGAGTTGTTTATAGCCTCGATTAACGACTGGGTTAGCTACGATTTCGACCCACGTTACTACTCACCGACATAATTGGGACTTGAGTAATCAAATTAATTAATACTACGCTTAAAGCTCCTCCTTGTCTCCTTCATCAGCGGCAGCCTTAGGCTCCTTGGCTGCAATCACAACCTTATTGCCACCATGCTTGGCGATGAATTCCGCAAAATCTTTGACAGTGCGTCCAGATTGCTCAAATGGAACTTGCTCCTTCTTCGCCCCAGCCTTAAAGAGAATGATAGTGGGGAATTTGGTCAGTTTGATGTTGGCACTCTTGGGGATATCATTGGCAGTGGCGTCCATCTTGGCAATGACAACCTTGTCCGAGTGTGCGGCATATGATTCAGCAAGACTATTGTAAACAGGAACCAGATTCTTGCAAGCACCACACCACGGGGCGTACAGCTCGAGCAATACATCCTTCTTCTCATCCATAACAATCTTCTCCCAATTCTTGTAAACAATAGTCTTGACCGGCTCCGTGTCCTTTTCGGGAATGTCCTCGGAGCGATAAGAGGGCTCCAGCTTGTTGTTGGCATACTTTTCAACAAAGGCACCAAGTTCGTCAGAGCTCAATTTGCCACTGAAGGGATACTTGAGATCATTCTCCATGTCGTGGATGACAAATCCGGGCCACTTGACGGGCAGGGCGAGAGCCTTGGCGTGTTCGTGATACTTTTCGCCATCAATGTAGACGGCACTAAGCTTTCCCTTGTACTTTTTCATAACGGTCTCAACCAGGGGACCGTACTCCTTGCGCATTTCCTCCTTTTCGTAGAACAAGTAAGCCATAGGGAGATTGGTAGCAACATACTTG
Source organism: Paramicrosporidium saccamoebae (assembly GCA_002794465.1). Taxonomy (NCBI): domain Eukaryota; kingdom Fungi; phylum Rozellomycota; genus Paramicrosporidium; species Paramicrosporidium saccamoebae. The sequence continues at coordinate 150,535 of MTSL01000041.1, read as the reverse complement.
GAAAAGTTTTCGGGGGTAAGCTCAGCCATAAGTGGCATACTCTCAGCGTTGACCCACTTCTTAAGGGCCTCCTCGGTAACTTCTTCTTTAAAGGTGGCAAAGCCTTCATCAAACTTTTTGATCATGTAAACGCCAGGCTCAATGGATGCAAAGGAATGGTCATTGCGGAGAGACTCGGCAACTTTGTTAAAGGCCGCAGCTTCCTTGGATCCGGCGGGGAAGACACCAAAGATAGCCACGTCGTCGTTCTTGGCAAACGACTCGACATCGTTAGGCTTGAGCTGGGTGACAGCTGGCATGACTTGTCTAAAGGATTAGATGTCTTGAACCATAAATAAATACTTTTTCATGTACTTGACAATGCCCTCGGCATCACGGGGGCCGGCATATTCCACCACATCTCCATCCTTGAAAATCTTCAAGGTGGGATATCCGCTGATCCCGTTTTCACTGCAAACCTTGTCATTCTTCACGCAGTCAATGTTAGCAAGACGAATTCCATGCTCCACCAGCTTTCCCGCGGCCTTCTTATACTCAGGCTCAAGCTCCTTACAATGGCCACACCACGGGGCAAAGAACTCGACCAAGGTTACATTATTGTTCTTCAAAAAGTCCAAATATGAGTCATCCGTCAGTTCAACCACCTCAGACTTGGTCACGGCATAGGCAAATGATGCCAATGAGGCAGCGACACTCAGCACTGTCGGCGAGCTTATTAAACGCATTAGGACCGTTACCCCTTGTCCATGTTCCGGAATATTTAAGTGAATTGAGCGTTGGCCTTTTGCGATTGGCCAGCAGCCTGTCGATACCCAAACTCGTTTATTGGCCGCGGTGAATGAATACCGGTAGCATAAAGTCTAGTGTAGCCGCATTGCTTAAATTTCTGGATGCGAGTCCGTCACCTTTTCATGCAGTTGAGGAATGTCGCCAACTTCTTGAAGCTGCTGGCTTTCAACGATTGTCAGAGAGTGCAGCTTGGAAGCTAAACCCGAACGGGAGATACTTTTTCACCCGAAATGGCTCCTCCCTCGTTGCTTTCACTGTTGGTGGCCAAGTTGTCCGTGGGATTGAAAAAAACTCTACTGCCGTCAAGATAGTTGCGGCCCACACAGACAGCCCATGTTTGAGAGTGAAGCCTCTTTCCAAAAAGCGTTGCAAAGATGGATTCCTGCAAGTGGCAGTGGAAACTTATGGAGGGGGCCTATGGCATACCTGGTTCGATCGTGATCTTGGGGTTGCGGGTCGTCTTGTGACAGCTTCCAAAGAGGGGACACTTAGGGAGCGCCTGGTCAAGATTGATCGCCCAATTCTCCGTGTTCCCACCCTGGCTATCCATTTGGATCGTGGAGTGAATAGCGAAGGATTCAAGTTTAATTCCGAGCTTCAGCTTATCCCAATTCTGGCCAGCGAAACCATGAATGCCAAAAATGAGTGGATCAACGCTGAAAAGACTGAGGAAAACTCTGGTCTCCATCAATCGCTGTTCGAAGCCCTTAGGGACGCCAGCAAGAGTGATCAAGATGAAATCGTTGGCCTTGATCTGTGCTTATTCGATGTCCAGAAAGCATCACTTGGGGGAGTGTACAATGAGTTTATTCAGTCCGCGCGTCTTGACAATCTCTTCATGACATTTACCGGATTGCAATCTTTCATTGATAGTCTTGGCTCTGTGGAAAAGGATGGCGACATTCGCATGCTATCACTATTTGACAATGAAGAAGTCGGGTCTCTCTCATCCTCTGGGGCCGAGTCTACTCTTGTAGGATCCACTGTGAATCGAATTTTAAGCAGTCTCGACAGCTCTCAACAGACCGAGGCTGTTCTGGCCAGAAGCTTTCTCTTAAGTGCCGATATGGCACACGCTGTGCATCCAAACTACAGCGATAAACACGATGAATGCCATCGTCCCACCCTCCATAAGGGCATTGTACTCAAATTCAACTCTAATCAAAGATATACAACCAACTCTCGATCAGCTGCCTTTATCAAATCCTTGGCTTCTAAAAATGGAGTTCCTCTACAGGACTTTATGGTCCGTAATGATAGTCCATGCGGATCCACCATTGGTCCCATTCTTGCAGCCCAGCTTGGACTGCAGGCAGTTGATGTTGGTGCACCGCAGCTGAGTATGCACTCTATCCGTGAAATGGCCGGTACTGAAGATGTAGAGCATTCCATCCGTCTGTTCCGTGCATTCTATGAGGGCTCCAGCGGGATCACTTCAGTCAAGACATTGGATTGTTGCGAATGACTCTGCTCCTTATTCCTCTGCTGTCTACCGGCGAATAAATGATTGTGCTATAAAAGCTGGTAGCATATGGTGCCTTTATAGGGGGTGATTCTCGATATTTAATTAGTCTCTGGGGGGGCAATTCTCTCCTATATCGATATCACAACATTTAGTGTTCCAGGGATTATGGCCCAGCAAAGGGTCGTCTTCCGGACAGTAACTGCAGATGGTATACACGCTAATGTGAACATCGCCCTGAATGTTTGGTTCTTGCAGTTAGAGTAATCACGGTAGGATGATCATGGGATCTCTAGCGATTTGACGGCGGGTAAGCTTTGGCCCTCTAGTGCTATCCTGACTCAATTTCTATTGTTCAACAAAGAGTACATAAAAGGAAAGAATCTCTTTGAAGTATATTGGCATTATGTCGCCTAATGGCGTAGTTTGGCTCAGGCTTTGCGTTACCGTCAATGGCAGCGATGAAGTGTGGTGCTAGTGGAGTGTATTTACAGGAATTACCCATCGGCTCGTTGCTAGAAATGCAACGCACCCTCTTTGCTATGAATGGCCTGTCCACGGATTTAGGTGCATTCAGGCAGGTGACCTTCAAGTGGGGTACGTTTCCACTGGATTTTGTCAAAGAAGCACCCGAGATTGGTCTATTCATGGCCGCAGACTGCATTTATGACAAGAATGACTTTGACGACTTGGTGGCGACTATAGCATTCTTCCTGGACAAGTTCAGAAATGTTCCCTTGGTAATGTGCTATCAGGACAGAAATCTCATGTATTCGATTATTGAGCCACTAGACTTTTGGGGCTTAAAAGCCGCCTTGATCCCCGTGGATTCATTTGGCTTTGATCCAGAACAATTTGCCAGCTTGAATGACCTGACGATGATTCAGGACTTTCCCACTGAAAGTCTGGACAAGGTCATCTTTTTGATGGAAGTTCGAAGGATAGACGAAAATTTTACATTTGTCCCCCTCTAATCTATTGGCGTGTCGTTAAACGTGCTTGGGTTCAGAGATGGATAAAAACTTTACATTTGTTTCGCGCTGATTATAAATAAACTACAAAAGTAATACTGCATCTAGTCACGTGAATCTTTCCTCCTCTCCAAAGCTGTACTAGAAGGAGAGGCACCGTATGATCGGAAATACTTGTTCTCCCAGTATGGCAGTGGGGAAACAACGCGTCTTCCACTTCTGGTATGCCCTGTCACTTGAACATTACAGGAAAAGGATGGCAGGTCATTCCATCGAGATAATGGCTCCGAGTAACGACGACTACTTTTTGGGCTAGTTTCGTATTTTGATGCGGCATTTCTGCGACTTTTTGGAGTGATCAATGTGCTTTTTTGAGGACTTTTGATTTTGGGAGCGGTTTTTGGTTTGGAACTTGGCATTGATTTCCTTCGATTAACAGTTTTGATTCTGTTAATCTGTGGGCATTGGTTCTCAAAGTCATCGTCTTTGACGTCCTGCTTCTTTTCATGGCTGTCATTAGTAGTTTCCAATCTCTTGCCGTGGAAATCATCTTTAGTTTCTGACTTTTTTTCATGGCTCAATTTATCTTTAACTTCCGGCTTCTTTTCACGGTTCGATTTATCTTTGAAAGCCCCACCTAATTCCTGGATCAGAACCATTTGCCAATTTTCGGGGAACCCTTCTCGAAAAGCCTCAATAATGTCGAAATTAAATCCTGACTCGATCATTGCCAAATCGTCGCAAGGTCCCTCCAATTTATAGATTCGACCTGAGCCAGTGGTAATTTCTCGATTGGAAAGTCGATTGGTGATCAGTGAGCTGTGCCACAATTCAGTCATATCCGATCTCCTACCAACTAGCACTATCCAATTCTCAGTAACCAACTTTTCAAGTTTGGTCACATTTGGATTATTCGGGACAACAACCATGCTCCACTTTAGAAGAGTAATTTCACTACCAGTTGCTACCGACTTGACGACTGGCCTCTTCTCGACGTTTTCAGCGTCAGGTGCCAAGTCCGGCTTGCTTTTCCTTTTCTGTACAGGCAATAATCTGCTGGCGGAAACATTCTCACTTGGTGTCAGTTTGGGGGATTTGCTCAATTTAGACGAGTCATGGGTAGTCTCTTTTTGCTTTAATAAGCTTGCCTCATCCACTTCCATCGGTTCACAGACAATCTCTTCTTCTCCCAATGAACTCGCCTTATCCAATTTCATGGCTATAGTATCAGTATCCTCGGGCTTTTCGCATTGCATTAGATTCGTACTATCCAACCCCATCGAGTCATGAATAGTATCTTTAACTTTGTCTCCTTGTAATGGACTCGTCTCGTTCAATGCGGCCTGAATGGCTTGACCCACAGTGGGCAAAGATGATCCTGACGCTATCTTTAAAGTTGGAGTCTCAAACTTTGGAGTGATATTGTTGTCACCTTTGACGGAATGAGCCAAATCTAAGGACTGCTCACTTCCAGTACCCAAAGGACTCCATCCAACCTTTCCTTCTGCAGCCTGGCTCTTCGTCGCTGGAGTTCTATTTATCATGTTCGCGGCTAAAGCAGAAAGTCCAAAGGGAGAGACATTTTGCTTTGGAATAGGGCGAACAGGAGTCGGACTTGATGAAGAGCTTGGTTTCATTAAATGGACAGGCATTGGTGACTTTAAAACAGAAAGGTCATGGACTCGGAAGATGTCATCGGAGCGTCTTTCCATTATCCGCAACAATGGAGAAATTTCACTTTTAAAACGAGACCCGCCAACCCAGGCGACCAATAGTTTGGCTTCTCTGCATGGTCGCACCCGCAGAATATGCAGAGAATGGGAATGAGCCTGCGCCATCGTTCTTCTCAAAGCTCCTCTCGGCAGTCTTCAAGGGCGTTCTCGCATTTCTGGTTGTCCGTATAGTTACTAATTGTAACCTGCCGTCTTCTTCTATAACGCATGTAGTGTATTCCATGGCAACTCCCATAAAAGTTGACGAGAGAGACGATGGAAAAGGAGTCACCGTCTGTGCATGGGAGCTTGGACAAAAGTTGGTAAGGATGTGTTGCTTGGTTGCTAAATGCAGGACTTGTGGGTTTACCTATCCGAACAGCCCATTCAGATGACTTTTTCAGATTCGGATTTAAAGCTGAGTCGCAGCGGAATCGAGTTTGGATCATTTGATCAGTCTGTTGCTTTTGAAGAGAATCTGAACGTGACGATCCCGGGAAATATGAAGGACCCGTTGTTTGCCCATGTCTACCTGGCAGTAGAAGGGTATCACCCTGATCCGGATAGAAGCAGATTCGATGCAACAAAGATTGTTTATCGACGTTTGAACCTGTTGAAAACGATGCCACGTCCCGTTCAAACATTAAATTTGATCTCTGGCGAAGGCAAAACTCTGCCTCCAGCTGACAATAGTGACGACAAAGTCGCCTATTGGTATCCCGAGATTCATATTTCTCTCGTTCAAGATGGCAGTCCTATGAAGCCGGCGATGCTTCCTCCAAATATTAGAAAGCACATTTCCTTTACGCTCGATGGAAAGATTCATCTTCCCATTGTTTACATGAATGAGTTTTGGCAACTAAAAGACAAGAGGATTATCCTTGAGACTTCTCGACATGAATATCCCCTAAAAATATCCTTTAGTCCAATCGGAATGACAAAGTTTCAACTTTTAACCAACTTTGGCCAGTCGCTTCAGATGAATGAACAACTGTTTGGAGGGGACGGTGAAACAGAAAAGCTAAAGCAAATGTTTGTCGACACTAATCCCTATCTTTTGTTGACCACCTTGGCCGTATCCCTACTCCATTCGATTTTCGATATTCTGGCATTCAAAAACGGTACGCCTCCCATTCTAACCATGATGTGTAGATATCCAATTTTGGAGAAAACGAGATAATTTGGAAGGTCTCTCCGTTCGTAGTGTTCTGATCAATGCTGGCTTTCAGGTGATTATCTTCTTATACTTGTTGGATCAAGAAACCAGCTGGCTGATCCTAGTGTCAATGGCATTTGGAACTCTGATTGAAATTTGGAAGATTACGCGCGTCTTGAGCATAAAGGTGTACTTTAAAGGGCTTCTGCCCCGTATCGAGATCAAGGATCGTGCCACTTATGCAAAGTCTTTGACTCAGCACTATGATGAACTAGCGATGAGGTACTTGGGTGTCGCTGCTGTTCCCCTCTTAATTGGTTACTCAATCTATTCCCTGATTTATGAATCTCACAAAGGATGGCGCTCCTGGATCCTAGGAACATTGGTGGGATTTGTGTACACCTTTGGCTTTATCACCATGACACCTCAGCTCTTTATTAATTATAAGCTAAAGTCAGTTGCCCATATGCCTTGGAGAGTTTTCATCTACAAGGCCCTCAACACATTTATCGATGACTTATTTGCATTCGTCATCAAAATGCCTACCCTCCATCGATTAGCCTGTTTCCGAGACGATATAATTTTTGTAATCTACCTCTATCAGCGCTGGGTGTATCCAGTAGACAAGACTCGCACCAACGAATATGGCCAAGCATTCGACTCCAAAGACGCGCCAGCGGGTTTGGTCGAGCCAGTGGAGTTGATCGAAGAAACCAAAGGCAAGCCAGTATCAAAGAGAAACCTACGGAATCGAACGACCAAACCAATAGTCAAGGCTTGAAGTGCCGCTTTATTGTGCTTATAAATCAGATTTGATAAATTTGTTGACCTCTTCACGATCTGGTATTTCCATCCTCTTTACGATCTGGTATTTCCGTCCTCTTCACGATCTGTTATTTCCATCCTCTTTACGATCTGGTATTTCCGCCCTCTTGATCTCACAAGAATTCTCGTGTCTTCTTGGCCTCCCACCCTTACTTTCTCGCTCTTACTTTCTCGGCTTCTCACTCTCACTTTCTCGGCTTCTCACTCTCATCTCCTTGGCCTCCCCACTATACTGGCACTGGATTTCCCTATTCCCATTTTTTGGGAAAACTTTTTCCAGTCATCTTGCTTGTGCTGGTGCTCAGACTCTTTCTTTTTAATATGGTCAGCTTTAGTTCTCTTTTTGCTTGGATCAAATGTTGGCCTTTCGGGCTTTGGTGCGAGGTCTTTATTGGCCTCTGGGAGCTGACGCTTTACATTGTGCAGTTTCCGAACTTCGCCAGCATTGCAATGGCAAGTTTCTGCTGAATCTGCGAATAGAACGGTGCACGCTTGCTTATCATTAGAGACGCTTTGTATAGTCGCCTCTGACCAGACTCCCTTGTTCTTTGCCTCGCAGACGTCACCGGGAGAAAAGGTCACTTGACGTTGCGTTGTTGGGCTATTGTCGACTTTATGAGCACGGGACTTTGTCAGCTCCACTAACCGCTGGAGCTTCTTCTCAAGCAGTGCAAGTGATTCATTTTCCGGAGTGTCCTGCAGCTGGTTCTGTATCTGCTGCAACTGGAACTCGTAGGCTCGGACATCATCTGACCCCATTATCTGAATGGCCCAATCAGACCGAGTTTTGTAGACTATCAAAACCTACCTATTTTGGGCTAATCATGTGCATGATTAGCCCCCGAAGCCTCTCAAGGACTAACATGGTCAACGCCTCTGGGTTCACTCTCCTTGGAAAGCCAAAACCCGAATATTCCACCATACTAGGACCTGAATCTCAGGCATTTCTGGTGGTCCTCCATCGTTGCTTTGAGGGCAGACGTCAACAATTGCTGGAAAAAAGACGCCAAAGACAAGCCGAGCTTGACCTGGGAATATTGCCGGATTTTCTCCCCGAGACCGAATTTGTTCGTAAAGACGATACGTGGAAGGCCGCTCCCCCAGCTTTGGGGCTGATTGATCGTCGTGTGGAAATTACAGGCCCCGTGGACAGGAAGATGGTCATCAATGCACTCAACTCAAAGGCAACCCAGTTCATGGCCGATTTCGAAGATTCAACAAGCCCCACCTGGGAGAATGTCATGAGTGGACAGGTTAATCTAAGAGATGCCAACAAACGAAGTATCCGTTTTGAAGCCCCTAATGGGAAACGATATGAACTCAATGACGGCGGTAATCTGCCCACCTTACTAGTGAGGCCCCGTGGATGGCATTTGGAAGAATGTCATGTGCTCATTGATGGAAAGCCAATGTCGGCGTCGCTCTTTGACTTTGGTCTCTACTTCTTCCATAATGCCCATCAGACTCTGAAAATTGGGCAAGGGCCGTACTTTTATCTACCAAAGATGGAGAGTCATTTGGAAGCAAGACTATGGAACGATGTCTTCAATCTGAGTCAAGATTATTTGAACCTGCCCCGTGGTACTATCAGAGCCACAGTCTTGATCGAAACCATTCTTGCTGCTTTTGAGATGGACGAGATAATTTACGAGCTAAGAGAACATTCGGCAGGGCTAAACTGTGGCCGCTGGGATTACATCTTTTCCTTTATCAAGAAATTCCACAAGCATCCAAAGTTTGTACTACCAGATAGATCAGCTGTCACCATGTCTGTTCCCTTCATGAAGGCTTACGTGGAGTTGCTTATAAAGACCTGCCACAAACGAGGTGTACATGCAATGGGTGGAATGGCAGCCCAGATTCCCATAAAAAACAATCCAGAACTCAACCGTGCCGCCATGGAAAAGGTCAAAGAAGATAAGACTAGGGAAGTGCTCGCAGGGCATGATGGCACTTGGGTTGCGCATCCTGACCTGATTCCTCTGGCTAAGGACATCTTTGACGCTCACATGCCGCAGCCGAATCAGCTCTTTGTTCGCCGAGATGAAATTTGTGTCCTTTCAGAGCAGTTAATTGATCCTGGTGTGGAGGTCAGCATTACGAAACAGGGCGTTACGGAAAACACCAGAGCAGCACTGGTGTATATATCGTCGTGGTTGAAAGGGAATGGCTGCGTCCCCATCAACAACCTAATGGAGGATGCTGCGACTGCTGAGATAGCCCGCGCACAGCTATGGCAATGGATCCATCACAATTGTATAACCATCGATACACGAGAAGCAATTACCGTCCCTTGGGTCCAACGAATCATTCTGGACGAGGTAGGAAACGATCCCTCTAAGAGTTTGGCGGCCGACAAGTTGCTTCATATGCTGGAAAATGACAAGTTTGAAGATTTCCTGACCTCACTGTGCTATCCTGATATTACGGTAGTAGAGCGTCCTTCCAAGGTGTAGTCAGTAAAATGCAAAATAAGAAATGGTCTCTGTGATTTGGTTGGCTAGTCAACATCCATGATCTATTTATAGGTCCAATAACAATACTTGTGCATTGACTAATTGCTATTAATAGATCACCCTACGCAGTAAGCCGGCAGCGTCAGAGATGGCTACTATTGGAAAGAAACTGGGCCAGTTTAAACAAGTATTCGATTGCAACTGCATAACTTTAGTGGACGGGTGAAAAATTAGGAACAGCGGAGAAGACAAATGTTTCTGAAGACTTTCGTAGGCTTGACCTGGAGACTGAAAGCCGAAAAGATGGGATAGAAAAGCTCACTATCTCCCTGACAGACTATGCCAAAACCCTTGATAAACGGAGTTCGCAAGACAAGAAAGTATCTGCCATGTCAATGTTATCCAAAGCAATGATACAGCAAGGAAAATTTCATGGAGAATCAACCATGATTGGGCTTGCGCTGGTAAAGATTGGAGAGGCACAGGATCGGGTGCAGGGACTACAACAGGAATACGTAAATAGTGGCCCCATTCTTAACCAATGTAGGCTGAAATAGTGAGAAAAGGACTGCTGATGGAGTCAATGGCGCTCTATACTTCGATGAAAGATTACGATTCTATGAAGAAGAAGCTTGAAAATCGAAGACTGGACTACGATGCTAAATTGAACAAATTTAACAAGAGTAAGAAAGACAAGCCTGGATTGGAAGAAGAGATGAAGACTGCTCAAAAAAAGTACAATGAGACCTTGGCCGACATTGAAAGTCTAATGTCAACATTTGCCGAACGAGAAGTACTTGCAATCAAAAGGTCCTCTAATGTCTAGGATGCCCTGATGAGACCGCTGATAGAATTCGCAGAGGCTCAATGCAACTTTTTTACAAAGAGTCTTGAGGGCCTCAAGGAACTGCAATCTACACTGAGTGAAGAGTACATATTAATATGTGTGGCTAATCCTTCTATAGTAGCATGCAGTCCAAGCTCGATTCCAATGCTGCAACAGTCGACAAGGCGATTCTGATCCGGAAGAATTCAAATATCAAAACCGTGCTCCCCGCTGGGCTTGAGACACAAACTACAAAGTCTGAAATTGGTAATTCCCATGGCGAACAAGAGCTCAGATCGGAAACCCCCAAGCCGATTTCTAACGTTTCTGGCAATGCAACCACTCGAGTGACAAGAAACGCGTCAGTGAATAGACCTGAAAAGGAGATTGTCGAAGCGCTGTATGACTTTACGGCCGAAAATGAAGGAGAGCTTTCCATCTCCAAAGGAGACAAAATTAACGTCACCGAGCATATAGACGAAGGCTGGTGGTATGGGGAAAACGATGGGTATAAGGGAATATTTCCTGCAAACTACGTCAGGAGAATTTCAAGCGTAGCGCATGAAGCCGAAGGTAGGAAAAGTATGCGATCTACTTCAAATGGTTCTGTCACATCCAACAGGAAACCTGTGGTGCAGGCATCAGTAAAGTCCACCATAAAGTCATGCGGAGCGTGTGGATGTGAGGAGTTTAATGCAAACGTTTTCAAACCAAACAACTGCAACAACTGTTTCCATGAACATTAACAAGTTGGACAATAAAAGACTATAAATTTAGAGTCGCAGACCAATTGTGCCTGATTGGCCAACTATGGGTAAAGGGTTTGCCGTGAACAGCAAAGCGCAGGAAGGGAGGGAACGCAAAGCTGCACATAAGGAGATGAAAACGAGGGAAGAGGAAAAGAAACAAGAAGAAAAGGTGTCAAAAGAGTGGCAGGTTGGAGCCAAGACAAAGTCGTCAAAGCAGGTATCTGAGGAACAAAAAAGACATGACAAGGCCCAAAGAAAACTGGAGCGCGAGCGCCTCGAAGCCCAAGAAGCCACAGAACTGGGAAAGTTAAAACCCGTCCACCCGCTTCCAAAGGAAAAAAAGGCTTCGCCAGTTGTAAAGACTGCAATGTCGATCCAGTCGAGTGCGTCGTCAGTGACATCCGTTCAAACAAACACAAGTCACACAGAACTATTATCTGAGACGGCTCCGGAATACAGCGCCTCGAATATTGACGATGCACTCTTTTTGCTTGATGCAACATCTTCCAATTTGACAAAAAGCGGAGTTGAGAGGCATCCGGAGCGCCGCATGAAGGCTGCATATGCATCCTTTGAGGAAAGGGAGATGCCACTCTTGAAGGAACAGTTTCCTGGACTGCGACTGTCCCAACTGAAGGAGAAATTATACAAGCTCTGGCAAAAGTCGCCCGACAACCCGTTTAACCAGACTCATATATCTTACAATTCCACGAGGAGTCAAGAAGTACTAAAGACAACTAGTGAGATTGAGGCTAATCTTGACCGCCTAAAGCTACCGCCAGCCTAAACTTGACGTTTTGCAATAGTATAGAGAGAATATATTCCTAGAGTTTCAGTCGGTACGCAGCTTGCAATAATAAGCGAACAAGACGCCGGATATCTCGTCGGCGGTACGAGCAATGCTGCCGTTCATGGACAGTAAGGCCGACTCGAGTTCTCGGAGAGCATCAATCTTCTGCGCAGCAGAGTGATGAGTCTCTGTTGGTCGGCAATTTTCAATTTCCTCCAAGAGTCTCTCTGCACCATTTTGAATCCATGCTATGCTGTCGATTATGGTCGGATTGCCTGAATCTGTGTCCGGGACAGACAGATGCGTCTTGCTAATGGCCACATTTAACTGGTGTTGTGCTTCCGCAAACGGCACGCTGAGGCAATCCATTGTGAATTGGCAAATTCCATTAGTATTTATTGTCTTAGATAAACTCACTGTTGGTCACGCTTGGCCATATAAATGGCGAGGTCGACGACACGATGGGAATATCCATACTCGTTATCATACCACGCGATCAGCTTTACAAACTTTTCATTGAGCGCAATCCCGGCTTTGGCATCAAAGATGCTGGAGTGGCAGTCTCCGACAAAGTCGTTCGAGACCACCTCGTCCTCAGTGTAGGCAAGAATGCCTTTAAGAGGACCTTGGGAGGCCTCTTTGATGGCCTTTTTGATTTCATCATACGAAGCCGCCTTCTCAAGACGACAGGTAAGATCTACAACGGACACATCTGGAGTGGGGACACGAAGGGCCATTCCAGTCAACTTTCCATTGAGAGCAGGAATGACTTTGCCCACCGCTTTTGCGGCGCCTGTTGAGGCAGGAATGATATTTTGGCCGGCGCCTCTCCCGCTTCTCCAGTCCTTCCCGGATGGCCCGTCGACAGTCTTCTGGGTCGCAGTCACTGCATGCACAGTAGTCATCAGCCCCTCCACAATACCAAATTTGTCGTTCATGACTTTGGCGATTGGAGCGAGACAGTTGGTCGTGCAGGATGCATTGCTTACAATTGTCATGTTTGGCTCATATGTCTCGTGATTGACCCCAACTACAAACATCGGGGCATCGTTGGACGGTGCAGTAATGATAACCTTGGTTGCGCCGCCAGTAATGTGTGCCTTTGCAGAATCCGTGGTGGTAAATACACCTGTAGATTCTATAATATACTTGGCACCCACGGATCCCCACGGGATTTCTTCGGGCTTCATTCTAGAAAATTACCTCGCTACTGGTTGCAGGATACTTATTAAAGACGGTGATCTCCTTGCCATTGACAACAAGCTTTCCTCCCTTCATAGAAACTTCGCCCTTGAAACGGCCGTGAGTAGAATCATACTTGATCAGGTATACCTAGCCGCGACGATTAGTAACCTGTCTATGCAGCTACCATATACTCCAAATCGATGAATGGGTCATTAATAGCAATAACATTGCACTCTTCCTTCTCTAGTGACGCACGGAACACGAGACGTCCAATTCGGCCAAACCTATACTTCTCAAGTCAATATGTCTTGCATACCCATTAATTCCTACAGGGACAGGTGACATCGTTGGTTGCATGACAATGCGAGCTTATGCGTCGATCGTAAATTAAATCCGACTTTATTTGCATATTTAGTAATTTCCTATAAATAGACTATCATTCTGTGATTTACCATCCTCTGGAGCTGAGACGATTCTCAGCTGAGAGCTCAGAAACGTTAATACCAACCATTGCTTCGCCAAGATTGCGGGAGACTTTGGACAGCACTTTTGGATCTTTATAGTTTGCCACAGCATCGACAATAGCCCTTGCTCTTTTGTCGGGATCTCCACTCTTAAAGATTCCCTAAATGTAAAAAGACTCTTCACTCTTTGTACAGAACCGACAAATACTCCGTCCATCCCGAGCTGCATCATCAAAGCAGCGTCTGCCGGCGTGGCGATACCGCCAGCGGCAAATGTAACAACGGGAAGACGACCTCGTCGAAGGGTATCTTCCAAAAGAGTCATGGGAACGTTATTTTCCTTGCAAAAACTTTCCCAAACTTCTTTGTTTGACATATTTAAAGTCTCGATTTCTTTAGCAACTTTTCGGGCATGTCTGACCGCCTCAAAGACATCACCCGTACCAGCTTCACCCTTGGTCCGAATCATCGCTGCTCCCTCGTTGATACGTCGTAGAGCCTCGCCCAAAGAGCGGCACCCGCATACAAATGGCACCTTAAAGTCAGTTTTGCTAATGTGTCTTTCGTCTGAGGGGGTGAGAACTTCACTCTCGTCAATGAAATCAACCTCAAGATCTTGGAGTATCTGTCCTTCAACAAAGTGCCCAATGCGGCATTTTGCCATAACAGGGATTGATACAGCCGCCTTGATTTCTTCAATCATAGTTGGATCTGACATTCTCGAGACTCCTCCTAAACTTTCAGAAACTTGTATAATGTTTGGCACCCTCTTTCCGAATGTCCGCAGGGACTCGCTCCAAGGCCATAACCGCACATGCCCCAGCCGCTTCGGCTATCCGTGCCTGTTCTGCATTCACAACATCCATTATTACACCTCCCTGAAGTGTATAAAATTATCGCAGATTATAGAAAACCTTTAGCATCCGTGCCAATCCTTGTTTCAACTCATTCAAGTTTTCGTCCGTCATTAATAAAACCCTTAATCTTAAGTCTATTTGTCTTAATATCTAATCACTCAATTGGGCTCGGCAAAACTTGCTGCCAGTAATCTTGTCCTATCAAGGTCTTTGATACTCCCTACTACACTTCTTCGGCCTGCACCTATGAGACTGAAACCTTTTCAAAGTCCGACCAATTGGCAATGTTTTCGTTTTAAGAGACCAATCAAAAGCCTAGACTTCCTACAGCATTATAGTAGGTATTCCAGCAGAGAGGCAGTAAGTAGTAGATTCTAATGAATGAATCTGAATGGAAATCAGAATCTCAAAATGGAGATCTTCAAGGGGAAGAAGATACGGTTTACAGCACCCCCAGCAAGGACACCCCTGATCCATCATCTTCAAATGCTCGTGAAACTGGAAGGGTAGCAGTCCCCATGCCAGCGGAAGACTATTCTAGCGCTGATGAAAGGCCTCCACCGAGCGACAATCTCTCGGATGCAAGTCAAGACTCATTCGATTGGATTGGAGATGATCGCCGTGACGAAGAGAGCGAATATGAAGAGGCCTTTGTCGATGAAATTTCTGCCCCGGGAACGACGCCTCCAGCTCCTAATAACGTGAATGTCAGGTACAAAAATTTTCTGAACAGTGTATTGCTCGTAATCATGGCCATGTGTGTCATTCTGTGGTTATGCTCGCTCACATCGATAGGAGTGCCAGTTATTGCTCAAGTGCCATTTCACTTATGGGTCACACTAGTCTTTCTTTCTGTTTTCGTCCCCGTCTGGTCGCAAACTGCAATTCGGAAAATTGTCCGGTTAGTCAAATCGACATCCACTTTGTCGCGATCAGATCTCCCTTCGAAAATCGAAAATATTGCCGCGTCTCTTTCAGTTTGCATAGGGGCTGTGGTTATCGGCCTATACTGGAAGGCTTACTTTCCTGATGACTGTGTGCACCTGCTCACACAAGAAAATTTGTTCGAGTTTTTGGAGGCCGATAAAGCGCTCGGATATCTCGGATACTGTGGCTTTAGTTATGTGCCTCGCATTTTGGTCTTCATTTTTATTTGTGGCCTTACATCAGCCGCTGGTTCTTTTGTCATGATATCACTCCGGAGCAATTTTCAGGAAAAAACGTTCAAAAGTCGGCTCATTGAGAACCGATTCAAAATCCACGTCGTTGACATGCTCCTTTTGGCTGCCAAACGACAGCGTATCGCCCGCAGATATACTATTGATAATACTGCTGCAAGACATAATGCCGTAAATATTGGACAAACCACTCGAGATTTTATGTTCAATCTCCCATTTGTCATCCCTGAACAGATCGTTGCCTGGTGGAGACGAGATCGAAGGACGTCATCTTATAACAGAATTGTCAACGGGCTCGCACTAGAGGATTATGCCACGGTAGAATTTTCAGAATTCCGTGATGAAATTATTCGCACAATTCAAGTGTCCGGATACGAAACAATTGCAACCGCACCTCCGAGGACCGATCACGAAGCAAAAATTATGGCACGTATGATTTTCCATTATCTCTGCGCGCCGAATACAAAAATACTCTCCTTGGAAGATTTCTCCGCTATCATTATTAATGATGCGGCTAGCAAGGATGCATTTGATGTGTTCGACTATGACAAAGATGGTGCGATTACCAAAAACGAATTTCGCGGGGCAATTGTGCGAATTTTCCGAGAACAAAGAAATCTCGCACAAAGTGTTGCAAATACTGGATCCGTCCTATCTATTCTTGACACAATTGGTATGTGCGCCATGACAGCTGGACTATTTTTGTTCTTGCTGGCTCTGTTTGGTGTCAGAGTCGTCAACCTGATAGGGTTCACTGCATCAATAGTGCTCACACTAAATTTCCTCATCTTTGAAGCCACAAACAAAATGTTTCATTCACTCATATTTCTGTTTGTGATACACCCGTATGACGTAGGTGATCGTGTTGTGATGGGAAGAGAGGTCGGATCTAGTGACGAAGACGTACTGACTGTGACCAACATTAATATTCAAAATACTGTATTTAAGAGGTGGAATGGACTTTTTGTAATCGTGCCGAATCATGTTCTTGCAGCTAATCCATTGACAAATCTTTCACGTGGATCTGAGCAATGGGAGAGAGTCGAGTTCACCTTATGCACACCAGATAAGAACAAGCTAACAATGGAAGAAGAGACTTCTCGGCTGGCAAGTCTTCGAAAAAGAATCGAAACCTTCCTGCATCATTACAGTCAAGACTATTACCAGTCATTCGAACTGAGAGCTGTTATTGCTGCCGATAATGGCCAGTCTGATCGCAATCTTGACTCATTAAAACTATGTCTCAAAGTCCGCTGCAAGCAAACCGCAGATAGCCAAAAGAAATGGGTGCGCCACTCGCGAATTTTGGCGTTCTTAAAACAGGCGGTGAATCGATCTGGGATTGAATTTGCATCGTGATTTTGAATGAGTACTTTGGGCCTATTTCATGGTTTGTGCGTCAACCCAGCGCTGCGATTAATAAAAACCGAGGTTTTATAAAATCATGTCCACGTTGCAAGTTCCTGTTATATACGCGCTCCATGGCCGATTGACATTTGTAATTTTTTGTGACACGTGTGTATATGTCTTTTCATCAGACCCGGCTGTGCCGTCATCATACGACAAAAAGAAATCAACCTTTACAAAACCAGCCTCTAACATGGCGTCACGCACTTCAGCAAGCGTCCACATACGGAAGTGATAACTGAACGCACGTTTCATCCAAGATCCATCCTTAAACTTGAAACTTATATGGCAGTGGCAAGTATTGGAAACCAGGTCAATATTCGACTGTTCAAAAATATAGTCAAATGCGCCGCAGCCTTTTCTATATCCTAGATTCCCAGATCCCTCGGCCGCAAATGCATTAAATAAATCACAAATAAATAGGCCACCTGGTGCAAGAATATTTTTGCAGCGTTTAAAATATTCTACTAAAATGGAGAATTTGTGAAAATAGCAAATCCCGTAATTAAATGCCACAATTATGTGGGGCGGAGGACAGTTGCCAAGTTTGGAGCATAATACGTCACCCTGAATGAGGCGCACAGAACCAACCAAGTTGCTATCAACGAGCTTCTTCTGAGAGTATTCAAGGACATCAGCATCTAAATCAATTCCGTATGCCCTGCGTAAAGGAAATTTCGCCACCCATTCGCGGCATAACAAAGCAGTGCCACAAAAATCCTCGAGAAGAATTGTTGGCACAATGCGTTGCATCGCACACGTGGTGAGTGAAAGCTCGGCAAAAATATTTACCAAGTTGCGCACTTCTATACGCGCGTCTTGTACGGCTAATTGGTAGCATTCGTGTTTATCGGCCATCGCAGCCATTGTTTTCTTATGGCTCTTGGCACCGGGTTCCAATTCCGCCGAGCATCCAATATTACTACCGCTGCGTAGAAGAGTCTTCAGGTGTAATTTATGACTTTCTCGAGTCATGGGCGACTGGGGTCATACGCGGTCATAAATTCGTCCTGTGCGTGCAATGAGCGCACACACGTACGATAACACTAAGCCCCGTGAGGAAAATGATTGGAAATGTTTCTATCCGAACGTGTTAGATATTGACGTCTCTCTCGAAACGATATCTGCTCCTCCAGTATCTAATCAACACTGCGAGGAAGCTTGGCGTAACGACTGGGAGTTACGAATTTTAAAAGCAAAATCACGGACCCCATGGAAGAGCGGGATCAAGAACAGCGATGTGCGAAAGTTGGAATTAAAAAGTACGAGAATAATTGCTAGCGAGCGGCGCGCTGATTATGCACCGTTGTGCTTCCCCATCAACCGACGTTTTCGGACGGTGGAGGCAAATGACAGAAGTATCTATTGACTCATTTTATATAATTGATTGATTAGGCTACAATAATACGGAAGGGTATTTTGGACAGACTATTGAGGGCTACGAACCAGATGTAGAGTACGACATGGACGAACAAGGTAAAGCTGCGCGCTCATAGTCTTACAGCCTAGATGCCAACTGGCTAGCGAACCTGAATTTAACCAGAAGGAATCGAAATCAAGCAATCATTGAGCCAGATGACTTTGAACTTTTAATGGATCGGTTTGAAAGAGGTTGGTTTAATCTCAGTCGCGCAGCCCAGAGATGGACTTCACGCAGAGCCGAATCCAAATGTTCCGGAGAACTCCATTGTGACATATGTGGCGATAGTGAAACGACCTCACATAATTTAATCGTGCTGTGCGAAAGTTGTGATATTGCCGTCCACCAAGATTGTTACGGTGTTCCATTAATTCCCGAAGGGCCTTGGCTTTGTAGAAAATGTTACTTGAATGCAGGAGATGTTAGCTGCTGCCTTTGTCCATGGAAAGCGGGTGCTTTCAAACAGACAACTGAGGCTTCAAAGCCATGGTGTCATCTTTTCTGCTCATATATGCTTGGTGGGGAAACACACGTTTTGAATACAGCCTATCAAGAACCTATAGATATCGGAAAGATCCATCCGGAACGATGGGGCCTGGTCTGTCAGATTTGTCGTCAAAAGTATGGGGCCCCAATTCAGTGTTCCATAAAATCCTGTCACATGGCTCTTCACCCAAAATGTGCACGCCACGCGCGATGTACTATGAACATTGCCTCCAAGACCCTAATGTGCTTTAAGCACTCAATGGCAACGGGACCTGAAGGTCTTTCGCCATCTTCGGATTGTGGCCCAGTGTGTCCTGTTAACAATGATGTATTAAACAAACCCTCCGGCCACGGGCGTCAAGAAAGAACTTTTCAGAAGCCGTTTATCTGCCAAGCTATTGCCGACTGTCTCTTGCAAACAGCCACCTGTGCATCCATGGGTGCTCAACACAAACTGGGAACGATTGAGCTCATTTCACGGTATTGGTCGCTTAAACGGGCCTCTAGACACGGCGCAGCTCTGATCAAGACTCTGCAGGTGGAGCCTTGGACAAGTGGAGACATTTTGTCAAATGTCCAAGAGTCCCTTGGACGCCGCAAAGACTTATTGCAGGATCTTCGTAGACTGGAGGAACTTTGTTTGCTGATCTATAAGCGAGAGAAGCTGAAGCTTTCCACGTTATTGATTGACATGGATCTTATTCGCCTTGCACTGGATCCGATCAATGTGGTCTTGTCGGTGCTCATTTCAGAATTAAGGTAATTGTGGAGACTACGGTAACTCATAGAGTTTACAGAAAACTAGACGATGACAAGTTTTTCCATGAACCTGTAGATTCTCATTTTGTTCCGGATTACTATGACGTTATTAAACATCCGATGGACATTTCCACCATCGCCTTCAAGGCCTCACAGGACCAATACCATTCAATCGACGATTTCGCAGTATGCATTTTTGATCTGATTAATGTGCGCAGAACGATGTCGAATTGATCTTTACTAACGCTATCCTGTACAACAAAGAAGGCACTGTATACCACGAATCAGCCTGTAAATTTATCCAGACAGCAAGATTAATGATTAACTCGGCTCGAACGAGGCATACGAAGACCTTTCACTTTTCAGGAATATGGGCTTCTGCAATCGGCGGAATTGCTGTCTGTGATGAAATCGCCGATACCAAAAGGGAACACCCACCTTCTCGTAAGAAGAGCAAGGGAGAGCCATTAAAACGAACATCTCGACAATCTGTTATTGGCGCGGACAGTAGCATGATACAACGGCGGACGGAGAATGAACCGGCCCAGGGACTTGTATGGGCAAAGATCAAGGGATACCCGTATTATCCAGCACGCATAGTCTCGGTTTCTAGAGCGACGGAAAGGAAGGCTATCCCGAAATCGGTTATTAACGCATTGAAGGGGAAACAACAGAGTATTGTACGATTTTTTGATCAAGAGAAGGCCTGGGCGGCTATCTCAAGAGCTACTCTTATTACCCTCAAGGCCGACTTTGAATCTGAATTTGAACGGATCCCGGGCATGAACAGATTGGGACCAAAAGTGATTGAAGATTTGCGACGAGCTCATCTAGAAGCGCTAAATTCAATTCACTGAAGAATAATTAATAAATGAGCCCGGACCGGACATTATCGCTGCAGATTTAGTTGTCTCAGGTAGCGAGAAACGGTGGATTTTTCGTAGGGACGAAGAGCGATACAGGTCATGGTGTTTTCTGGCTGTTCGGTCCAGCAATAATGTTCAATTCCCGCCTTGTTCAAGGTGTCTAGAGTAGTACGGAATTCCGCATCACTTGTTGTCTAGTTATTATTGGTACGGCTATTGCACTGACGGTACCTCCAGAAGAACCTTGGTCATGGATTGTATGCACTCAGGACTAATGTATTTTTGCGTATCGGGCAAGTGCGCAAATGTTGAAATTGCTGCTACGCAGGCATGGCACGCTTGCGTTGCAATTTCTCCAGTGCCCCAACCTAGAAATTTGCCAATTTGAAACCAGCCAGAGGTACCGGTCATAACAGCATTGTTCAAAATTACATACTGAACAAGTTTTGTCATGGCGCCCGACAGCCCCGGCTAGTAAGGTTTGCTCGCCGTCAGGCCGCACCAGAATCATCTCTTCCGCACTCAATAGTGGCTGTGCCGAGAATATGGGAGACGAAGGGTACAAACTCTGACCCAATTTGTAACTTGTGTAGTAAAATATTTGTTGGTGGACTGCACTGGAATACGACAACTGGTATGAGCATTGTTGAGGTTTAACTGTATCAGAGGGCTTGAAGGCATATTTTGAGCAGTTTGGTCTTGTCTCAGACTGCAACATAATGCGTGACCCTACAGGCCGCTCGCGCTGCTTTGGGTTTGTTAGTTTTGCCGACCCAGTTGTAGTAGACATTGTCTTGCAAAAAACACATATTCTAGACAAGAAGCAGGTTAGCCGTGGTTATAGCATTGGTATAAACTTTTACAGATTGATCCTAAACGTGCGATTCCAAAAGACCAGCAACATCCCGCGCCTCAGGTCGCCAGTCATACTAGCACGAAGATGGGAGTTGGAAAAGAAGAGAACAAGGTTTTTGTCGGAGGGATACATATTGAGGCAGACGAGAAGGATCTCAAGGAAATTTTTGAACAGTTTGGGGATGTTTGCGAAACAATCCTTATGCGTGATCGGGAGTCGGGACGCTCGCGTGGATTCGGATTCGTTACATTTACCACATACGAGGGAGCGCAAAAAGCTTGTAATGATGCCGATCTCCGAATTCGTGGACGTCGAGTTGAGGTAAAACTGGCAGTTCCCAAGGGACGCACAGTGTCAACAAAGTCAGATGCTAGTAATAATGGATCTGATCCCTATGCCGCCTGGACAGAGTATTTTAAGCAGTATCCTGAATATTATGAGGCTATGATGAAAGCCTACAGTAATCCAGCCACTATGGCAGCATATTACAGTCAGTATTACGGATCGTCACAGTCTGGAGGTGTACCACCGATGCCGGCATCTGGTGCTTATGACCCGACACAATATGCAGCATTGATGGCGGCGATGGGGGGCCAAATGAATGGAGGCTACAATGACGGAACATCTTCCACCACGTCAGCAGTAGGAGAATCCTATCATCCGTCTGATCGGGTGTCTGCCCTGGGCGAATCCTATCATTCAGCTGACCGAACGTCTGCGCTGGAAGAGCCCTATCATCCGTCTGACCGAGCACCTGCGCCGGGAGAGCCGTATCATCCGTCTGAATCCTCACGCTATGACCGCCGACATGGGCATTCCCGACGCTCCCGGCGTAGTAAGAGCCGATCCAGATCACGGTCAAGGTCGCCAAGAAGTCCGAGTCGCAGTCCTAGCAGAGAACGCTACCGTGAGCGGCGACGAGACCGCGACTATGACCGCAGAAAACATGGGGAATACGAGCCCCAATTTGCCGAAGACTCCCGCCTGCCAGGTCCTCCTGATCTGCACGAACAGCAATACGCACGCCGGCCAGCCTCACCAAGCCAAGCTACATCATATGGAGGCGACTCTTATAGACCGGCTGAGTATAACCATGATATACAGGGACCATCTCAACATCCAGTGCGCTCCTATCATCCCTATGGACGATCCGCGGATCGCCATTGATGAGGGATTCTGGGACAGTAATTTTAAGAATCACTTAATAATAAATTCGCGAATACTTGTGACGTTATTGGCATGTTCGGTAACTATGCATCGCATTTGGGAGGGCCTCTTATCCGATTCAAAGCCGGAAAATTACTCCGTCAGGACAGCACGTTGGTTGCAGATAAGAGGCGTGGATATGTGGTGGTGGAAAAGGTAGCCACAATGGATGAGCATCATTTATGGTAGTTGAAACAGGACGGCATGTTGCACTTTCGCTGGTTTGAACGCTCGGCAAGCTCTCCAGAAGATGTAAGTGCTGCAAATGTTTATCATTTTTCAAGGATCTGATAGTTTTTCCAGAAGAAGTAGAGTTTCTTTCGATTCCTCAATGCCCAACTGGCAAGGCTTTTGCAGTAAAATTTCGCACCTCGTCCATTCGATTGTACTTTTGGCTACAAGAGCCTAAGCATGAGGACTATGGCCCCGAGTTTGTGAAGAAGATGAACCGTATTTTATTAAATAAGAAGCCAGCAGTGGCGCCGTCCGCTGAATTGTCAGCGAGTTCAAACCCTAGCGACGCAATTCAAAAGGCTATAAATTCAGGTTCCGGTGACAAGGTCTTTGTCTTATCCTCTTAGTTACTTCAAAGAGACGTGGCAGTGGCCTCAGTCTAGCAAAGGTGTTGACTATCGAGAACTTGGCACCTCTTTTTAACAATGACAAAATCAGGGAATCTTTGTTTTCATTCATCCCTCCAAATCTTCCGAAAACTAAAGACGAACTAGAGTCTACTATTCGGAGCCCCCAATTTCAGCAGGTAATCGGAAATAAGACATGCCTGACCATTAGACATTGTCCTTTCTGGACGAAGCCCTCGGCACTGGAGATTTGGCCCCCTTGCTGCTGGAGTTGGAATTGGATCCATCTATATGCAATGTGGAGTCTTTGATTAGCGCACTAGTTCAGAAGGAATCGCCAGAAAGTTCTTGTAAAAAAGTCTAAAAGATTTATTTGAGAGGTTATATGCAAGATTGATGTGAGGGGTTATATGCAAGATTGATGTGGGGGTTATATGCAAGATTGATGTGAAGGGCTATATGCAAGATTGAAAGTAAAGACTTGTATTTAACGCTTGATCTGGGCCCCTGTAACGTTTATTATAGTTTCCCCATAATGAATGGTAAAGATCCTTTATCAGAGTTTTTGCCCGTAATACACTCTCTCCATGGTAATGGGAATTCTTTACTAAAGTCTTTGATCCATAGTATACTATATCGCACACTCATACTTTCACATCTTAACACTCACTAAAAACTTAAAGTCCCTGGCTCGTACACAACTTGCACTTAACAAATCAATTACTTTTAATCATGACTGAGCAGGTTCCTCGCGAGGCAAAGCTCGTGTCCCTTCTTCTTTGTTCCAGTGGGATAGCCGAGTGCGAGCCAAAGGTGATTCAGCAGCTACTAGAGTTTATGTATCGTATGGAAATATTTTTCGTACAATTTACTATATGTTTAGGATATACGACAGATGTCCTCCAAGATAGTCTCATTTATTCTGAGCATGCGGGGAAGAATGAACTTGACCTCGAAGATCTTCGGCTTGGAATCAAGAGTCAGCTGAAACACATGTTTGCACAGCCGCCGTCTCGAGATGTACATGTCAACAGTTGTATTAAGTTTAGTTTTTGCTCGAGCTGGGTGCTCGAAAAAATGCAGTCCCGTTACCTATATTTGAGGACAAGGTTGGCCTTAGACTCCCGCCTGACCAGCAAACATTGCTTAGTGCAAGCTACCGAATCACATCACAGCGGAGACCGGTACCATCTATACCTCACGGGCACCCCCTCGCACAATATCCAGCTCCAGAATCTGCAGAGGCTAGGGCAATGATGGCCAGTGACGAGTCTCTAAAGCTGGGATCGTCAACTGCTCAAAAGAGGAAGCACGAAAAATAAAAGCATGAAATGGTCTCTTTAATTGATGTCTCCGCTACTCATCTGTCCGGATATGCCTTGCTTAGTAGCGATTTCAGGTTCCATGTACGCACTGAATGGAATTTGTGTGGCTCGTTCATTGACGTGCTATGTTCTTCTTCATGCAAGACGAGATTCCACTCGTTAGATTCCACCAAGCCGTCTTTAAAGTGTAATCTAGCAGCTTCCAAGTAAGCCTGAGGGTCATAGTGCACAGAATCGGCTTTGCTATTAGTCATGGATGAACAAAATTGATAGATCCCTTCTGAATGTTCCCTTTGAGGAAAGTTTGCGATGTAAGCCAAAGATATGTGATCCACAAGCTTGGGGCGAATGTGAACGTCATAATTTGACATTTTATCTTTGAGAAGAGCAGCAATCTCACGGACTCCCTCAGTGGCCAGAGTAAGCCGCACAGAAGGTATTTGTCTGGGAGAGTTTGCTTTCCCTTTAGGGTCCAATTCAATACCGCCAAGACCAACGTGTAAATGACTACGCGATAACTCATGGTCGATTAGTCTGCAAAACGCCTCAATTGGATCAAACTCGCCCTGTGGGTTTGTTGTAGCTTCAAAGAAGCCAGTTATTGAACAGTGCGGACGATACTGCTGCGCCTCATTGAGCCCAATTCCTTTGCTTAGTTCAAAGAAGTCTTTGATGAGCTGTAGTAAGGGGTTGGACCCGTTTGGTTCCAAGTATAATATATACCTTCTAGGCATGTCTTTACAAAGCGGACAGTGCAATAGATTGTAATCAACAGAACAATAGGCTGTAATCACCAAGACAATGGAGTGTAGTCACCAGGATAATCACCGGGCCAATGGACTGCAATATATTTATAACAAAATTTCCAAATCTGATTGGATGGTCAGTGCGACTGAAAGAGGCGAGAGTAAACTTTGCTCTGATTTATCGAAAAGGCGGCATTTTAAAGTCGACAACGGGGAGCTAAGGCTGAAACAGATGAGTAATCTTGACAGCGAAGATTCAGACTGCTTGCGACTGGGTAAAGGCTACTTTGGACACACTAGAATAGAAAAGTCCCAGTCAGGGTCCTCACAAGAGCCCCGTCAGGAACCGCACCCATTCACTCCCATCATTCTGGGGGCTTTGCCAATTGTTGCAAATTTCTTCTTCCATGGCACAAATCAATGGGTTGAGATTTGCATTATCCTCGTTATTATGACGTGGGTCTATTATATTCTACAAAGTATGTATCATAGGCTGTCACTCAACTGTCATAGCTCCTTGGAATTTGTTCTTTCAAAGTCGACGTCTCAATTACACAACCTCTGAAAAGTTTTTCATTCTTTTGATATTTACGAGTCCCGTAATGGGAGCCTACTTCATCCAGGTATCCAAGTTGTACTTTGGGGAAGGAAATATAATCTTGAAGCACTTTAGCATCCCCCTATTTCTTGGTGCTGCATTGCTGCGGCCAGTTATTTACTTTTTAAGAGAAGGTGGACGCGCCTCAAGTAGCGATATTGAGATGCGACGTGTTAGGCGTCAGGTGGGAATCCTCTTAGATCGTGTAGACCAGCTTGATGTACAACCAGAGCAAAGGGGTGGAGTAGTCGATGTGGGCTCTGGGCAACGGAAGCAGCTGGCGGCTTTGCTGAAGCGAGTTGAAGAACTGGAAAGCCAAATTGTTTTTCTCTATGACCAGCTGGCCGAGTTCAAAACTGAGCGAGCTCCACAAAACTGGGTATTTGGTGTGGTAGGAGCACTTTGGACAGCATTCCACAATTGTTTATGCTTCCCCTTCCGGATCCCCAGATACTTTGTACAAATGTGTGCCTCCTTATTAAAACGCTGACTTGACTCGTCTGTCAATCTTGACTAAATCCTCTGGAAAAGTTGGCTCTCTATAAAAATAAAGAGAATGGACATTAGACAGCTTACCCGCATATGGGGCATTTCCAGGAATCAATCTGGGAGCAGAAGAGAAGGAATGAGCTGGCATCAAATGGCTGCAGGTGCTTGCATTGCCTTCCTTTGACAGCAACTTGAATTTCTTTCAAGGTGATTGGACAAGTGTTGCAAGATTTCACTTCTAGAGTTTCCACATCTGGATCCCTTGAGATTGACAAGATTGAAAAATCTAGGGCCGAGTCCATATCCCTAGGGATTTTCCGCACAAGCGTCTGAATATCCATTCCAAGCTTGAGCTCTATTTGAAGAACAACAGTGAGCATAACAGACAATCCATTATGAACCAAGAGCTCATTTCCTCCAGGAATGCAGAATTCAGAAACATCTTTGGGAGATCTTGTCAGGGCCAAACGATGGCCATTATTTAAAGTCACTTCAATACAGTTGACATTTTCTGGAAGCGACAGAACGGTTATTTGCACAGCTTTGGGCCGTATCCGATTCTCACTATGACAAACATGAATGGCTATTTGCGGACTAATACTTTGCAACCAGCGCAGTCCATTGGCCAAGCGATACGAAAAAGGGGACCCCAGATGAGCCTGATGGCCACAGATAGATAGTGGCGGGATGTACAAGAAATTCTTCCCGAGAATAGACCAAAGGGGGAGTGGAGGACATTTACACCCTGGCCAAATCTCGTGATGTTGAGCAGTCGGATTTCCGTCTTGTTGCGGAGTCTTGCACCATTAAAAATTTCGAGGTCACTCAGCAGCACACTTGATAAGGCCACTGGTCAATCGGTGTTTGGACAATTATGGTATCTTGTCCAGCCGCCCTCTCCGCCCGCCGACTTTCACTCGCCTCCGCGCAAGGAGGTTATTGCGTCCAAGCTCATCGGTGCAGTTTGCTTCTTCTGGATATTTTACAAATTAAGAGAGGAAGGCGCTGTATATCTAGTATTTGAGATAATTGGTTTGTTATTCCTTGTAGGGACTCTGCGACAAATTTGAGGGGCTCTATGATCTAGACTACGACAAGGAATATATACCGTTAGCACGAAATCCACCCGCAGCAGCATTTATATCTAGTAGTAGTGTATGAATGATGATTTCACCTGGTCTGGCTTGTCTGTTTATAAATGTGTCTTTTAATATTTCTCAAACTGCTTTTCCACCGAGGGTACGGTCGGCCATGAACCTGGACAGTTGTCTGGAAAAGTCCCGGAAATGTGTCGTTTTGGAGGAGGAGGAAATGAAGCAGCTCTGCGACCTTGTCAGTGATTCGTAATCGTGCATCATGGTTTAGGTCATTTCATGCCTGATAGAGGAATCAAATGTCCAGACGGTGAGCTCGCCTGTGACTATCTGTGGAGATATTCATGGACAGTTCTACGACCTTTTGAAGCTATTTGAGGTTGCGGGCGAAATTCCCTCCACAAGCTACGTCTTTCTCGTACATGCTCCAGAAAGCTGTAACATTAGGGTGACTACGTTGACAGAGGCCATCATAGTCTGGAGACTCTGACCTATCTCCTCCTTTTAAAGGCCAAATATCCAGCCAAGATTACCCTTCTCCGTGGAAACCACGAGTGTCGTCAGATCACACAAGTCTACGGATTCTACGGTCCATTTCCAATCCAAGTCTGATGTTTGTAGACGAATGCCAACAAAAGTATGGCAATGCAAATGTTTGGAAGTATTGTTGTCAAGTTTTTGATTATTTTAATGTTTCTGCGGTAGGTTGACAGAATGACCTGATCTGTAGTTAATTGACGGACGAATATTTTGTGTTCACGGTGGTCTATCCCCCGAAATATCTACTCTCGATCAAGTGCGGACGATTAGGAGAGCGCAAGAGATACCTCATCAAGGATCGTTATGTGGTGCAATAATGTCTCGTTGATTAACGTTTCATAGATATGGTCTGGTCCGATCCCGAAGATTTAGATTCTGGTGCTTGGGCAGTGAGCCCCCGAGGCGCTGGGTATTTATTTGGAAGTAAGATTGCTGCAGAATTCAACCGTATCAATGATCTGACACTCATTTGTCGAGCGCATCAGCTTGTACAAGAGGGATACAAGTTTATGTTTCCCGAAAGAGACCTAGTCACCATCTGGTCCGCTCCAAATTATTGCTATCGATGCGGTAATGTTGCCGCAGTCTTGAAGATTGACGAAAGCCTGGACGTGGACGAATCTTCATTTAGGATATTTGACGCTGTTGCCGATACTGAGGAAAATCAACCCAACATTGGGCGCAATCTCGCTCGTATATATTTTCAATAAATTTAATGGGTATGAGGGTGAAGCAAAGGTGAGAGTGAGAGCGGAAATAAAGGTAAGGGTGGTAGCCTAAATTCATAATACTTGTGAGATAGCATAACTACGGGCCAGGGATACCAATAAAGGGTCTTTAACCCCACGATACTTTAATTATTGTGAGGTTCAAGTAAAGACCCTGCGTGGGGAGTGAAAATTGGTTTTGTTAAAGCATGTGACTCCTTTATAAGCAGCTACTCTTAACACGCTGGATTATGGGATCGCTATCTGGGCCGAACTTGCCAATGACACGCGAATACTGTGCAACAGACTCTTTATTATTGTGACGTAGAAGACTGATTAGTTGGGTATTTGAGGATGGTTTCCTAGTTTGGAGAAGGGATAATTAGAACAATCGATGAAGGATAATGAGGTCTTTACCGCTTTATGATTATGTTATTTGTGAGACTATAAATGGGTCGTTGGATTGACTGAATAAATTCTCTTCTCACCTAAACTGGGCCGTGGTATTATCCCCACTACGCGACATTATGATCTCTGGTCCGTAGTTATGCCACCTATAATGGTAATAAAGACTCTGACGAAAACTGGCGCCCACATGTATGTACTTTCAGTGACCGATACTAAAAACCTCCCTCTTAGCATTTAATGCTTTCCTGCATTCCCAAAGAAGGGATAAAAGTAGGGTTCTTTTTTTTAGGGTCCACGACTCATTACAAAGGGATTTTTGCATTTGATGGATTATTATTACATTGGTGGGATCCTTGTTTATCGCAATTACATAAGTGATCCCACATGATTGGCTCGCCAAGAATGCCCGGTAGTGCGTCTCGACATGGAAACCTGGTCCTTGGCCAGGTTTTGAGTGTATGTATGACAATTTCTAGCACTATCAGCCAAATACTGAATAGGAAATATCATGTGGACTTTGCTGCCCTTCAAACTACGACAGTGTACATGTTGGTTGCCTTCTTATTTTGGCTCGCATTGATTCATTTCACTGTGGAGTACTTTTGGACAAGGAATATGCGCAGGAAGATCCCCACAACTATGTTAATCTCAGTCCTTGATTCAACAGCTAGTGTTTTAGCACTCCATGCATACAACCATCTTGGTATGCCGACTATTGCGCTCATTTCCACCCTCTCCACTCCAACAGCAATGTTCTTATCACAAGTGTTCCTCGGCACCAAATATAGCTGGACCAACATATGTGGCACATTGATTGCCATTTCCGGTGTGGCGTTTACCAGCATTGTTCAGCTGTATTTTGAGGATAGCGGCCAGGTGGGGGAAGCTTCTGGTCCAGCATTTGCGGGTCATGCCATGTGTGTTGCGTCCGCAGTACTGTATGGCATGTCAAATGTTCTTACCGAATATGTAACAAAGGAGGGCGCCTCTCTAATCGAATATTTGGCGATGAATTCAAGTTTTGCATCAGTTTGGAGTATTTTATATCTGTATTTTCAATTTTTCCCCTAATTTTAGGACCATTTGGCGTCGATATGAGGTGACTCAATTTACCGAGCATGCGTTTTCTTGGGTTGGGGTGCATTTTGTCGTGTATTGTTTGAGCATGATCATATTCCATTCCATCCTTCCGATCGTTATGCTTCGTGCATCTGCCACTCTTTTTAATCTGTCCTTGTTGACGGTCAACTTTTTCTCCCTACTTGTGGGTTATTTCCTGTTTCATGAATCGGTAGGTCGCAAAGCGTGCCTCACTCATCACTTGTAGTTTTCGTGGCAATTCCTCGCAGGCTTTATCCTAGTCATGTCTGGATTATTAATGTATAATTGGCCGTTAGAAGCGGTCCCAACTGCTGCCAAATCTCCATAAATGGTCCAAATTGTGTAATAAAGATTAAAGTTGGCGCGAACAGCATATCCTGCCGCTTCATGACTGTCGAAGAATTCAACAAGACTTTGAAGGAAAAGACTGTCACAAGCTTTATGGGCGGGGATATTCCAACTAGCAGTCCCGCTGGGAGCAAACGACAGACCAGCCTGCTTTCATTCTTCCCATCGCCGTCCCCAAAGCGCCAATTATCTGACTTTGATAAGGCCAAAGTTCAAACCTCCCCTTTGAAGAGGAAGGAAGCTACGAAAACTCTGGGAACTACGGAAACTGTTCCTCTGATTCCCTCGAGTTCATTCTACGAAATGGTTTCGGAAGATGACACGCCAGGTACCCTTACAGGGAAGGTAGATTTGCAGGATTTCATCCTCGACGAATCAATGGATATGGAACCAACAAGTCTCAACGCACCCTTGAGAAAGTTTCGCAAGAATGGCGTCTCTCTAGATGAGGATGACAAGGGAACTGACAACCGAGATACATCGGGGGATCGATATCCTTGGCTGGCAATGATTAAGGACGCCGATGGTAAGAGTCCTAATGACGAAGGCTATAATCCTCGCACTCTACATATTCCTAAATCACAATGGTTAAAGTTTACACCATTCGAGAAGCAATTTTGGGAGATCAAAAGCCGTCTATTCGACACTGTGGTCTTTTTTAAAAAGGGAAAGTTTTATGAGCTATATGAGAATGATGCCGACATTGGATCTAGAGAATTTGATTTGAAAATGACTGATCGTGTGAACATGCGCATGGTAGGGGTCCCCGAAGCAACTTTTGAGATGTGGGCAGCAAGATTTGTTGCCGCAGGATATAAAATTGCAAGAGTCGACCAGGTGGAGACTGCAATCGGAAAGTCGATTAGGGAGAAAGAGTCTGACAGTAAAGCTGAAAAAATTATCCGACGTGAGCTCACTTGCATTCTGACCGCCGGGACAATAACCGAGCCCTCCATGATCGCCTCAGATTCTGCCTCTTACTGTGTTGCCATCAAAGAAAAGGTTTGCAGCGGCAGTAAAGTAGAGATTGGGTTGGCTATTGTAGATGCCGCCGGCGGTAGCTTTAAATTGTGCGACTTCCAAGATGATGGGATGCGTGCCATCTTGGAAACGATCCTAATGCAGTTACAGCCCAAAGAGGTTATCTTGGAAAAGGGCTCGACAAGTTCCGAGACGACACGAACCATCAAGACGTTATTGCCAGCGGCACTCATTACGGAAGCTGTTTCGGATAAGGAGTTTTGGGGAAAATCTAAAATTGCCAATGAATTGGACATGGGGCAATATTTCTCGTGCTGGCCTGATACTCTCAAGCATATTCATGATGCCAACCAACTGTCGTTCCTGGCGTTTGGGGCTTTGCTCTGGTACCTCCGCGAGCTAAAGCTGGATCGTGGATTATTGTCGTATCAAAACTTTACCATTTTGAAACCCGACAGCTCTTCAATGGTTTTGGATGGTCAGACTCTGCTAAATCTTGATATCCTTCCCAGTCCGCTACGCTCCTCCATATCTGCGGCCGATCAAAGGAAGGGCACTCTTTTGGGAATGATTGATTATTGCAGTACACCGTTTGGGAAGCGTCTTCTTAACAATTGGCTCTGCCATCCGCTTTGCCGTGCCAATGAGATTAATGCACGGTTGGATGTTGTCGAGTACTTTTTAAATGAGCCAGGACTTGCGGATAGCTTTACTGACATGTTAAAGACCCTTCCGGACTTGGAACGTACATTGAGCAGGGTTCATACCGGAAGCATTCGATTGAAGGACTTTATTGCTACAATAGATGCGTTTAAGGCAATCACTCGCATAGCACAGCTTGTAGAATCACAAGAGACGCCCTGTTTGCTGAAATCTGTGCTTGCTGAAGTCCCAGAGTACTCTGCTGTCATCGATTATTATCTATCGGCCTTTGATCGCCAACTTGCTTTGAAAGAGGGTACTTTCTACTGAAATGTCCTAATTATGTGTAGGCCAAGTCATTCCATATCCTGGAATTGAGCAGGACTACGACGAAGCCCAAGCCCAGTTTGCTGCTGTCAAGACCAAGTTGGAAGCGTATTTGCAAGGCCAAGAAAAGCTTCTTCGGTTTTTTACATTTGATTTCTAATCTTTAGTATTCGCGGAGCAAAGTATCGCGATGTCGGAAAGGAATTGTTTCAGTTGGAGATTCCCGCCGAGACTGACGTCCCCAAAGAATATATTTTAATGTCCAAGACCAAAAGTGTTAAGCGATACTGGACACCAACCATCAAGGAATTGGTCAAGTCGTATCAGGAGTGGGAAGAGAGACGATCAGGTATTATAGTGAAGCAAGTTTTACTTATTGGGTAGCTGTCCTAAGAAATGTATACGGCAAGATTTTAAACAAATTCGACAGTAACAGTGACATTTGGCGTCCAATTGTTTCGTCTATTGCAAAATTGGATTGCTTATTGAGTCTGTCAAAGGCATCGGCGGCGATGAATGAGCCGAAATGTCGGCCATTGATTGTGGAGGATTCGTCTGCAAAATGTGTCATCAAGGAATTGCGCCATCCTTGCATCTCTGAAGATCGACAATCTTCATTCATCCCAAATGATATTTCTTTGGGCAGCGACGAGGATGGAAAGCGAATTATTGTGTTAACCGGTCCTAATATGGGAGGAAAGTCAACTCTCTTGAGGCAGACATGCTTGGCGGTTGTCTTGGCGCAGCTTGGATGCTATGTGACGGCCCGAGAATGCCAAATCTCTCCTGTCGATCGTATTTTTACACGTCTCGGGGCAAACGACAATATTATCGCTGGCCAGTCGACTTTTATGGTCGAATTACTTGATGCGGCCAAGGTGCTCCGAGAGGGCACGTCAAAATCCTTGGTAATCTTGGACGAGCTTGGTCGTGGAACAAGTACGTTTGATGGAATGGCTATTGCGCATGCCGTTCTTCTTACGCTCGCCCGTGTCACCATGTGCATTGGCCTCTTTGCAACGCATTACAGGCCTCTTGCTGTTGACTTTTTACAAGAGGCGACCGTATCCTGCCAGTACATGTCTTGTGCGCTAGATCCAGATTGCCGAAGAGTGACCTTTTTATATAAATTAACACCAGGAATATCGCCAAAGAGTTACGGAATGAATGTGGCTGCCATGGCAGGCCTTCCGTCCTCTGTAATCGATGAAGCCGAAACGATTGCTGAACAATTTGACAGCAGTCTATGCATTTCTCTTGACAACCGTGCACATTCCCAATCGAGACAACTCTCACGACTCATCATTGACATTTTATGCAAAAACATGGCATCGTTGTGATGTGAAAACTGGAATGGTGGGTTCTTTGTTCGAAATAGGCCAATCGCCGAAAAGGGAAAATAGAGGGGCGCAATGGAAAGAATGCCACTCTCATCCAACCTATTCGACCTATTGCCATTATATTGTGGGAACTATGAAAAGGCTCACAAAATACTAATAAAACACCAACAAAGGAGTTTCCTTGCCGCCTGAAAAAGTTCTTGGTGATCATTCCACCACGCGACACTTGCATTATAAACATGCGTTTTATATCTATTTACATCTCGTCTAGAACATTGTCTAACCAATTTTCTAATTCTCCTCGTTCTCGACTCTCAGTCTTGACAGCAGGAGTGGCATCTTTGGGCAAATTTTTTCCTTGTCGCTCCCCCTTAGGCTTTACAAATCGACTGCCCGCCGAGCTTCGGGGTGGTGCAGTGTCGCTTTTCGGTCGACATTCTGTCCCGCTTGTCGGAAGGCTTCTCCAGTAATCTGTGAACCTTTTGGGAAGATGCCTCGTTTCTTCATTTGTAACCCGTTCCCTCTCCACAATCATGGCAAGCTTTTCCACACTAAAGCTACTCCATTTTTCATAAGTTGGACATGATGCTTCTGAACGAGTTTGCTCCAAGTCGTCTTGAATCGTTTCCAACTTTACACTTGCGAGTAGCAATTCTAATTGTTGTGTCGATGAAATATCAAATTCATCATCTGATGACACGGTCCCCTCCTCCTCTCCCTCTGTGTCATATCGGTCGGAATTTGAGGAAAGTTTTCGTAACCTTTTCATCTCTGCCGATTCTACTTTATTCTCGCCAGTGGCCCGAGAACCATGCTTGGCTCGTTGCTTTGCTAAATACTGCCTCGAGCGTTCTTTTTTGTAAGCGTCCGGTTTCATGATATTTGAAATTTAAATATTGTTATCGTTTCTGACTGCTGCATGAATATTACTTGGGGTGAGAGTTGGAAGTAGAGCCTGCTCTGTTTGAATCCCCGGTCTGTTATAATACTACAATACGGACTCTTAATTATTGGTCCACATTCATGGGCGATAAGGAGCGACGTGTCTTGGTAGCGGCAAATTACCTTCCATACACTACAACCTACCTCGACATTGCTAAATCGGCTGTAGACAATAACAATGCGTATCTGACCACCAAACCATTTCATGTCCGTCCCACCTTTGCATGTCACTTGGAATCGCCATTGATTGACGGAGGAGATATTGCCAATCGTCCCAGGAATGATAATCGAAGGAGAAGCCTGGATAGAATGACCGCTACTTTGCTTGGAATACAGGCGGACGATTCATCTCCTACTGGTCATCCCCACGATTTTAGCACTCCGATACCGTCGCCGACCATCAGGCCACTAAAGAATGCATTTGTCCCTGATGGAATGCCTGCAATAAGCTCAAGTGTCAGTTCCGTGGACAGTTTTTTAATTGCAGAACCTTATACAGATTCTGGGCAAGACACTTGGGAGATAAGACCGTATTTTGGGGGCAACTCTGGCCTTACCAATGCCATTAGTGCACTCAAAAATCGACTATGGATTGGAACATTGGCTGGAGATCTTCCATCTGATCTTTCCGAGAAAGAAAGAGTGCTGGATAAATTAAATGCGGACTATAGATGTCATGTTATCGATGGAAATTTTGACGACCATGTTAGGTTTTGTAAAAGGACCATGTGGCCAATATTTCACAATCTGCTGCCAGATCAACAGTTGGCTCTGCAAGCAACCTCAAGCCAAGGAGACTGGAGGGCATATGTCCGAACCAACCAGTGCTTTGCTGATAAAATCATCCAAATCTATGAGCCCGATGACGTTATTTGGATCAATGACTATCACTTATTGCTCGTTCCACAAATGGTTCGCACAGCGCTGCCCAATGCAACAATTGGCGTCTTTCTCCATGTCCCATTTCCAACAAGCGAGATATTCCGCTGCTTGCCAGTACGGCAGGAGATATTAGAGGGAATTTTGGCGTCCGATCTAGTGGGATTTCAAACCTACGGATACGCCCGTCATTTCTTCCAATGCTGCACACGCATTCTAGGATATGCATGCACTCCAAGGGGCGTGCAGGTTGAGGGGCGAATTGTTCCCATCGGGATTTTTCCCATTGGAATTGATCCTGGAAGAATTGAAAAGAGACTGGCTCTTCGAGAGATTACGGAAATGACTAACCACATAATGGAAAAGTATCAGGGGAAAAAGATTATAATTGCCCGCGACAAGGTTGATCCCGTAAAGGGAATTCGGCAAAAAATTCTTGGATTTATGCAGTTTCTCCGTGATAACGCCGAATGGCGAGGGCGAGCAATATTGTATCAGATGGCCGTTGCCGGTCATGGAAAGTATCTACAGTCTGTGATGGATCTTGCTGATGAGGTGAACACTCGATTTGGCAATCTCGATTATTGTCCCGTGGTCATATCCACGCAGGAGGTTTCGTTTGAGCAATACCTTGCTCTCTTGGGCTCAGCCGATGTGTGCTTAATTACTAGTCTCCGCGATGGGATGAACTTGACATCGCATGAATATGTTCTTTGCCAGCAGGGCAAATTCGGGACAGTTATTATATCGGAATTTGCTGGCACAAGCTCGACATTTGGAGCAGCTCTGCGAGTGAATCCGTGGGATCCAATAGTATTCATTATGGGGCGAGTTTATAGCTTTTAGGATGTTGCTGATGCAATTCTCGTGGCTCTGGAAATGGATGAGCAGGAAAAGAGAGAACGACATGGAAGCCTGCTGCGAAACGTTAGGAGCAACACTGCTAATACTTGGGCAGCATCCTTCTTAGCCTCCCTAATCACGCAATCGGACATTGAGAGGCAGCGTCAGTCACTAGTTGCTCCCCTGATTAACCAGATTTCATTTTGCAGAGATTATCAATCTGTGAACTCCATTGAGGATGGTAAAAGGCTGTTCATCATTGACTACGATGCCCTCATGCCCGGCTTTAAAAACATTCCAGCGTCGCTTGAGTTACTCAAGGAGCTAAAGTCCTGCCTGTCTTTGCTGAGTAGCGATGAAAATATAGTTGCCCTCATCAGTGAACGGAGCGCCGAGCAGATGGATCATACATTTTCGGGATTCGATCACCTTGTCCTATGTGCTGAGGATGGTTACTGCATTCGGTTATCCAAAGATGCCGAGTGGAAATGCTGCGTTAATGATCCTGATCCGCACTGGTGGGAGAGGGTGCAAACAATCTTGGAGTACTACACGGAGCGCACGCCTGGCTCCTGGTTTGAAAGAAAGAGTGCAGCCTATATTTGGCATTACGAGAATGCAGATCCCGTCTTTGGTGAAAGGCAGGCCAAGGAGTGTCAAGCCCATATACAAGACACTATCGGATCAAACTTTCCAGTCCATGCCGTCTCTTGCCAGAAACGGCTGCGAATAAGACTTTTGTCTCTTGGACAACGGCAAGCCATCGGAAATGTGCTCAAGTCGGTTCTTAAAGGCGATCATAAGGTGGGATTCCTGAGCATATTCGTAAAATCTCGAGATGAAGAAGAGCTATATACGTTCTGTCATGAAATGATCGGCCGCTGTCTCGGGCTACTGCCGGGTGCGAGCCCATCAGCATTATCACCGAACAGCTCAAGTCCCAATGTGAGGAGATTATGTAGTTATGAAGCCGATTGCCCCATCTATGTCTGCGCTATTGGGGACACGAATACTGCTGACGCAGACCAACGGATTGCCAATGCAGCAACCCTGTTTAATCTCTTGAAATATACAGCCCAATAAACAATGTCGTTTAATCGCAAAGGAATATTAATGCCGTCTGACTCCACGTCTCACTCTGCGCACCCTATTTCGACGGACCCAATTACGACGACAGATGCGTTCTTCCTCTGCGTTGTCACCAATGTGTGGATCTTGAACATTGACGGGAGATTTGCGTTTTGCAAAGCCACATCTTCCATTCACACAGGCGGTTCCTTGTGGGCAACTTTGAATCCACCAAGTATTGAATATGCACCGCGCCAGCCGAGTGTTTGAATAGCAAAAGTATTTAGTGTCGGGTTGATTGCAGTCTCCGCCTGGCGTAATTCTCACTGCCGATGTTGGCACACGGGTAGATGTGGTGGTAGTTCTTCTGGTTGTAGTGGTGGTAGTAGTTCTTCTGATTGTAGTAGTGAATCTTATAGGATCTCCGGGCAAGGCTAAGACGCAGGTGCCATCCTGGCATCTTGTCCCAGGTGAGCAGGGCTGTACAACCCAAGAACCAAAGACGCATCGCGCATAATAACCGGTGTTGTAACAGAAAAATTGGCTGTCAGGAGCAGAGCAAGGCCCACCTGGCGTGATTGATCCGGTAGTGGTAATAGTTGTGGTAGTCCTAGTTGTTGTTGTGGACACGGGTCTGGTTGTAGTCGTCGTCTTGGATGTGGTCGTGGTTTTAGATGTAGTGGTAGTCTTGGACGTGGTCGTGGTTTTAGATGTAGTGGTAGTCTTGGACGTGGTCGTAGTTTTTGACGTAGTCGTGGTCGTAGTTTTGGAAGTAGTCTTGGATGTGGTCGTAGTTTTAGATGTAGTAGTAGTAGTCTTGGACTCGGGACTTTGAGTTATCGTCGTGGACGGATAAATTGGCGGAGGCAGTGGTATTGATGTTATAGTGTCTTCAACGGCCAACATTCCCTTCTTTGGAGGGACTTGATCCTCTTGCTGGTCCGTCTGATCCATTTTTGGACAGTCCATGACCGGATTTGAAGGGTCAAGAGGCTCCCGCCCCATTTCCTGTTTACAGTAAACACGTGAATTTGAAATGTTGCAAGTCTGTCTCGGATCGCACATGTAATTCTTTGCGAGCCTTCCCATATTAAAGTCCACATCGTTGCTTCCGGTTGCATTGAAGCAGTATGACCCCATTTGATTGCCACTCAAAAACGATTTTGCAGTCATTGCACCCTCTACCGTTTTGCATTTTGGAATGACCATTTTAGCCGGACCGCATAGAGCTTGCGTACTGTTGCCTCCGATGAGTTGGAGCAATGAACAGCTGTAGGCGGGACGTTCATTACCAGCAGAGAGTCCTTTCCACTGAAGGACGTAATAGCCGTCCTCCAAGTTTGTGGGAATCGCAATTGTGGTGTCATATCTATTCACGTCATCCCGCGTTTTCTGATAATCGCATGCCCCTCTCGCGCCACATGGATGGCTACAGAATCCATTGGCAAAGCGACCCTTGCGTTCATCATATCCGAAGCAAGCCACCTTAATTACGCTCTGATCAAAGGCAGAAGCATCAAAGCGGGAAGCGACTGGAACCAACGCCAAACGGACAAAACCGCCACCTTCATTATTGGAGACCCAGCCCACTTTAAGACGATCTCCGGCATTCACAGTAGTGACGTGGAAGGCACTAGTGCCAATGTGAGATTCGCAGGGCCCATCGAGCTCCACCTGGCGATGTGGGCTGGAATCAAAGGAAACGGGACATGTCATCCATGAGTGCGCCGAGACATTTACCAAACAAAAGGCCAATATCAGCGGCAGTATCAGTGGCAGCACCATCTCTGTGAGTCAGTCTGTTTCCAAAGTCCATTTTAGGTGAATGTAAACAAGTCACCCAGTACTTCCATTTATGTAAATCTGTATTTTATGTGAAATGTACGTACCAAGTATCTAAGCCTTGACCTTTTTGTCCTTCTTCTCCTTCTTTTCCTTCTTGTCCTGTTTGTCTTGTTTGCTACTCACAACTTCTACTTTGGACTTTTTCTTTGGAGTCTCCTCCTCTTCAACTGGGGCACTTTCAGACTTGCGAGACTTTTTGTCCTTTTTGGGAGAGACAGCGGCCGCCTCTTCCTTCTTGGACTCGCGAGACTTTTTGTCCTTTTTGGGGGAAGCAACGACCACCTCGTCCTTGCTGTCGTCCTTCTTCTTGCTCTTCTTCTCCTTCTTGGCCTGCTCCTTTTCGACAATGGCCATCACCTTGGACATTACATCGGCGTTCTTGGTGGGTTGAGTGCCCTTTTCGTAGAAATCAAGACGTTCTTCGACTTGAGCCCTCAGAGCATCACCAAATTTGTTTGTGGGGACATCAGCAAAGCAATCCAAGCGAGAGGCAATGGAGCACTTGTTTGCCAGATAACGGGAAATGCGTCCCTTATTCTTGGCTCCCGCCTTGCCAATAAAGCTCGAATGATAGATCAGCCCATACTTGGGTGTCTTTCCTTTCGTCTTTAGGGCACGGAAGAGCGCCTTTTCAGCACCCAGGATCTGAACAGTCGAGGCAGGGAACTTGCTCAGGTTGGTTAAAGAGCCAGCATGCGAGATGAGACGAGCCCCAACAATTTCTCCAATCAGGGCACTAAGGTTGGGCGCGACAATGTCCATCTTCCCAGTTAGGTAAGAGTGCAGCTTCAGGCGATATTCGCTGAGCGCCAGCACTCGGCGGGCAAAGTTTTTAATGTTGATCATGTCGAGCTCATTAATGTCAGTTCCCATGGAATGGCGAGCGGCTTCCAAGACGAGCTTTGCCAGGCCTGCATCTCCATCGGCGGCAGCCTCAATGGCGGGCAGATCCTCCTCGGTGACACTGGACTTGTCAGGGATGGACAGCGCCACCTTGGCAAAAAGACGATGATCGGGAATGAGACGAGTGAGCTCGGGGAAGTGCCATCCGTACCACTCGCGCATTCTCATGGCAAAAGTGTTAATGTCCTTGTCAAGCTGATCAAGAAGCGCACTGGACTGGATAATCATATTGTCAGAACGATGCACGTTGAACTTGACCTTGGCACGGGAGTAACTATGTCCAAGACCAAGTTGTGCCTTCTCCAAGTCGCCTTCACGGAACTGCTTCAGCATTGTGTGGGCAAAGAGACGAAGCCCACGGACGACCTCAAGGACAGTCTCATCTGAGACACATTCGACACCAAGCTCGCCCTTGATTGTGGAGGCAAGGGTTTTATCCGAGACACCCAGGGAGAAGCTGGCACTCTTTTTGGGAGTTCCATCCTTGCTCTTCTTGCTCTTTGGGAGATTCAGCTCCAAGAACTGACGCAGAGTGTCGCCCATAATGCCCTCACTCACCTCGTTAATATTCTGCAGGGCCTCGGCCGCATTCTTAAAAGGAAGGAAGGCCTGGAGCTTGATGGCACGGCCGAATTTGCCAAGGTCTTGCATCGCCGCAGTCACTGCATCGAGTTCTTGACCGATTTCGTCGCTTTCGAGGCGCTCAAATAGAGCATACCCATACGCCGTCTCAAAGAGAACGTATAGTGTGTTGCTCATCCAGCAAAATTCCTACCCTGGTCAAGTCGGGCTCAAAGTATCGGAAAGTCAATGTACAAAGTGGGTACAGTCTAAACTACTCATGGTCCGCAATTGCTGTTATATTGGCGATTCGTTTGAGAAGTGATAAAATAGTCTGTAGATGTACCACACTTGTAGGGTTTGTAGCAAAGACTCTTTCTTGGGGGCTTGCTTCGTAGCTATGATATACTTGTAAGATTTATAGTAAAGACTCTTTATTGAGAGAGAGAGGTTGATTCTTTATAAATGCGCCTCTACAATAACTAGAGTTACAAATTTTTGCCTGGAGACTGATGCTGACCAGGATTAGAGGGGTCCAGATATGGACTTGGGTGAAGCTCTCCTCCCCGCCTACCGTCGCTTGTCCGACTTTTTCTCCACCAAAGGAGATGCTCCACTCACCTCTGCCGAAGTTACAGTCTGTCTTGAATGGCTACGCGACGCTACTGTCAAATCTGCGCCCGTGTTTGCCACACCCGTCCCCATCCCGCGGTCTATACGGAAACCAGCACCTAAGGCAATAGACATGACACCTGTGAAAAGGCAAATACGGGAGCTACTTAGGCGAGAGGAGACTGTTATAGAGACAAAGGGGACTGCAATGGACGAGGTGGACAAGGTAGAAAAGGCACCAGCAAAGCTTCCAGTAGCTATGACGAGAACCGCCAAAACGATCCTAGATGCACTGGACAATCCAGTGCGACAGATTCCTGAAGAAAACACGCCAATCATTGACATTATTCCCCTAAACAAGCCTGTAGGTACGAGCCAAACACAATTTGAGGATCCAATGCCGGTGGAGGATGACTCTGTTTCTATGGAAGATTCTCCTACTCTGCCCAGCTTTGAATTTAGGTGGGATGACTCGACTGATATTAGGAGAATGGGCTACAGTGTCCCTGCCTCAGAATTGCCACAGTTTCATTTCAACTGATTGCACTTATCCATACTTTTATAATTATTATAAACGGGCATAAGCGCCCATCTCGGCAACCATCCTTATTTGAGTCAATCAGAGCATGAAGTAATATGATAATTGGCGAGGTTTGTTGAGACTGAGGGGTGTGATGGAAAGAGAAATCTGCACGAATGTATTAGTCGGCCTGATAATCGCAACGTTGGTGAATTTACAAAGGCTCCAGTTAGATAATATCCACTTATAATCGGCAATCTGTAATGGTGCCCTTAATAAATATGAACTGAGTAAGGATCATGTTCTATTAAAAAGGTAAAATATCTGAAAGCGTGCTCTCGTAGCAAATACACGACAATTGATTACTGTTCGTGGGACCTCACCACACGCAATACTCTCTTACCGAGCCAATCGCGGTGCTTGTTGCTCCATCCGAACCAATGAACGTAGGAAACCATGATCGCCGGCGAATGAGCCTCGTTGTTTACAGCCACTATAGTAACTCGTATTAGCATTGCAGCATCATTACACCATGGAAGGCGCACAAAAGACATTGAACTCTCAAGGTCCAGTTAGACGACGTGTTACCGAGACAGGATCTGACAGGCTTGAAGCGCAATCGTCCCTCAAAGCATCCAACAAGCTTGAAGCACAATCGTCCCCCAAAGCATCCAACAGACTTGAAGTACAACCATCCCCCAACGCATCCATTTCATCACCCAATCTATCAGAAGATGGAAGCCTCTCCAACGCGAGCAGTGATTCTTTTGATTGGATCGGGGATGATCGGGAGAAGGAGCGTGAATTTGCAGAATCCTTTGGCGAGGACACGGAGGGAGTCAAACTACAGCGTGATGAAAATGTCGCCGTTAAGAATATTCTGTCCCCTAATCTGTTGAATAATCTCCTTTTGGGTCACTTGCTGCTGTGTTCTACAATTTGGTTATCCTGTAAAGTGCTCCTCCACGGAAAAACACCCGTCTATGCACGT
This sequence comes from Paramicrosporidium saccamoebae, assembly GCA_002794465.1. Taxonomy (NCBI): domain Eukaryota; kingdom Fungi; phylum Rozellomycota; genus Paramicrosporidium; species Paramicrosporidium saccamoebae. The sequence continues at coordinate 107,724 of MTSL01000041.1, read as the reverse complement.
ACTTCCTTGGATACCTGGGCGTTGTTTGCTGTAATCCTAGTTTTTGCTCCAATTTGGACAAATGTAGGACTGAAAAAGTTGTCAAAGTATCTTCAGGCCAATACATTTTTGTCAAAGACTGACCATCCTGCTAGGATCTCTGCCGTGGCTGTGCCACTATCCATCTCAATAGGTGCCTTCATTTCCGGTGCTTTTTGGGTTGCCAATTTTCCTGCATCCTGTCTTGAAGATTTTGGCGCTAGTACACTCCTACAGGATGCCACAGTTGCTCAGGGATTTTGTGGATTTGATCATGTCCCGCGACTGTTCCTATTTTGTATTGTGGCAGGGCTGGTAATGTCGGTTGGTTCTGTGGTCATGATGGTGGTGAAAAATTCCTTCCAAGAGACTTCCTTTAAAAAGCGGATTATTGAGAATCAGTTCAAAGTTTATATTGTTGATCAGTTACTGATGGCTGCAAATCAAGAGCGCTCCACCCGAAGAGCGGATAAACAAAAGGAGCAGAACGGTGCTACTGAATACTCAAACTTCATGTTCAATCTTCCATTCATTATCCCAGAATTTGTGTTCCATTGGTGTCGTACAATAACAGTTGCTGCGTCAAGAAACAAATCAAGCCCTGAGGATGCTGCGACAGACTATTCCGAGTTTCGGTCCAAAATTTTGAGAGCGATCCAGAAGAACGGATGTGAATCTGTTGCCAATGCCCCACCACGCACCGACTACGATGCAAAGATTATGGCAAGGATGGCATTTCACTACTTGTGCCCTGCTGGCCGCGACTATTTAACAATGGAGGATTTTTCAATCATCATTGATAATAAGGATGCTTGTCGAGATGCCTATTATGTCTTTGATGTGAACCGAGATGGGGCAATCACAAAGAGCGAGTTCAAAGGTGCACTGGTGCGAATATTCCGCGAACAGAGGAACCTTGTGCAAAATGTCGCCAATACTGGGTCAGCGCTATCCATACTGAACACTATTGGCAAGGTAGTGTCAACTGCAGGCCTGTTCCTCCTGCTACTGGCCATTCTGGGTGTCAAGGTGCAGAACATCCTGGGCTTTTCCGCATCATTCATCTTTGCAATGAATTTCATCATCATGGACTCGGCCAACAAGACCTTTAGCTCCCTCCTGTTTCTCTTTGTTGTGCATCCATACGACATTGGTGATCGGGTTCTGATTGGGAAAGAGGCGGGTCATAATGATGAGGAAATCCTCACAGTTCTGCATATTAACATCCAAAATACAGTTTTCAAACGCTGGAATGGGCTTCTGGTGACCATGCCGAACCACGTCTTGGCAGTTGGACCACTCACCAATCTTTCACGCGGCGGAGAGCAGTGGGAGAGGGTCGAATTTTCTATCCTGGCGCCAGACCATAACCGGCTTTCTGTGGATGAGGAGACGGAAAGACTAGCTGATCTCCGTCGTCAGATTGAGGCCTTTTTGATCTCAAACAACAAGGACTATTACCAATCATTTGAGTTGCGGGCCGTAGTTGCAGCTGATTATGGTGCGGCTGACAAGAACTTTGATGCGCTCAAGTTTATTTTAAAGGTTCGCTGTAAAGACACGGTTGATAGTCAGAGAAAATGGACCAGACACGCGCGTATCCTGGCATTTGTGAAACAGGTCGTCCCCTCTGCGGGCGTAGAGTTTGCAGCATAGCAACCATGAGTGATGGGCGTGATATATAAAGTTTGAAATTCTCAGTAATTGTGCTTGTAGTAAAGACTCGCTATTAAAAGATTGATCTCTAATTCACTTTCATTTTAACTCTTGCAGGTCCATACGTGATGTAGAGGATTGATTAGTTGGATATTTCCCTAGTTTAGAGAAGATATATTTGTGTGATAAGGTGTATCGATTGGCCGAGCATTTGAGGACAGTGCGATGTGTATTCATACTATCCTAGGATTAGCAGTAAACAAACCTCCTCTTCTCGCCTAAACTGGGCCGTGGTATTATCCCCACTACGCGACACATAGATATCATATAATTTATCACACTAGTGTGTCCTTTTTGAAACTTTTGAAGAGTAAGAATGCATGGCGGCTACGCGTTCGGATGGGGGAGGATGGCTATAATGCATCATCGAGTAGAGCCAGTCGGGGTGGACAAGACTCTTGTTTTCTTTGTAGAGTTTTATGATGGCAGTAGGCAGGACGTTTCCATAACCGAGATCAATCGCATAACGATCGGCCTGGAATTCACGGCAACGACTGTGCCAAGTCATGAACAAGTTGGCAATCATACCCAGGGGAGAGATGAGCTGAGAAAATAGCAGTATGCCAATAACCAAGGGACGATCCGAAAGGCCGAGAGCAGCGTAGAGGGGCTCATAATTCATCACGAGGCCAAAGAGGGAAAACATCCAAAGAATATTCAGTTGCGTCTGGATCAGGCCATGGAGCATGTGGTTATGGGCCCAGTGGCCGAGTTCATGCCCAACAATGGCAGCCACTTCTTCGCTGGACATTTGTTCAATCAAAGTATCGAAAAGGACAATCCGCTTATTCTTGTAGAACCCAAAAAAGTAAGCGTTAGAGTGGGTACTGCGGGTACTCCCATCGATAACAAAGATTTTGGTGAGAGGAAAGTTGATTCGATTAGCCAAAGCACTAATTTTGCTCTTCAGCTCGCCCTCCTCGAGAAGGGTAAACTTGTTAAAGAGGGGGGCGATGAGAGTAGGATAGATGAGCACCATGAGCATTTGAATAACCAGAGTGACGGCACAAGTGGCAACGACAAAGTAGTTTCCCGTCCTCTTAATCACCCACAAAAATACTAACGTGAAGGGAATTCCAAGAATGAGGCCAAGCAAGACTCCCTTGATCAGGTCCATGACAAAGGTGCGGACAGTTGTCTTATTGAAGCCATGCTTTCTCTCTAGCCAAAAGGTGCGGTAGATTGAGACGGGAAGGGGCTGAAGCGCAGAGATGATGGTCACCACAACCTGATGCAAGGCAGAGTGGGTAATTTCAGAGTCAGAGGTAAATCCAAGGCGATTGGTCATATAGTTTCCTGTGAATTTCCAAATCCATGGGACCGCAATAAATAAAGTAGCGAGGCCAAGAATGTGGTTATACACTTTTTCGTATAGCGACACGCGAGAGCGGTCCACATTATACTCACGAGACTTTGCGTATTCTTCCTCAGTACAGAGTTTGCTCAACTCTTTGGGTCGTTTCGGATTAGAAATCACCGTGTGTTGGCGCCAATCGACATACAAGTCGAATAGAAACAGCACATTCATCACGGTGAAAAGTGCGTACCAGATGGACTCTGGAGTTGAAAGGTATTTGCGGACTGTATCGGAGAGGATGGATGGCGTTAGCATGATCGCAGAGGCGTCCGAGCACTTTGACCAATGGGACGCCGTTTAGGAATTGCACCAACTGTCAACAATTCGAGTCGCGCCACTTGTACTATCATTGTGAGGTTGATAGCAAGACCCCCTTTAGTGCGTGAGAGCGGATGTGAGAGGGTTACTACCAAAGGCGTCATTATGAACTGTCACTCCCATGTGAGGCAACAACTATCAGAATTACCAATTATAGGCAGATATTGCTTAGCAGGGCCTTTCAGTGCGCGAAGCGGGAATTTGTTGTTATTAAAGACGCCATTATAAGTCATTGCTCTCATGCTTTATACCTATCAGGATTATCAGTCCTAAGCGGCTACTGTTTAACAGACCCATTGTTAATGAGCGAATCAGTTTTACTAAGATATGTGGCATAGGTAGCCATCCTTAAGCACGCTGGATTGCGAGATCTCCATCTGAGTTGGACTCGCCAATAGCAAGCGAATAGTGTTTAACACCCATCATGCTTGATCTGGCGTATACCAACTAACAATCGCTCATCTTGCGAGCGCCCCATTGTCCCAACACCCCACAATAGTTAGTCTACGGAAAATCAGGTTATTTGTTTTTATTCGGCGGTTGAATGGATGGGGATGCGTGATTTCTACAGACTACTATTGAAGGGTTCGTCCATTGAGAGAAGACACGCGACTCGGGGGTCGCAGAGATGGGAGCCGGAAGACCAGGAAGCCTTCCTGCACTGGTTAGGCCCTGGGAATAAGGAGAACCAAGCGGGCTCTGCCAGTGCGGAGAAGCCGGTAGGAAAAAACGCAACCGGTTAAATAGTGTGCGTTTATGCAAATATTGGTGTTAATAAACGAATGCTGTATCATTAATAATGAATGTGCGGAGGAGTTACAAATTTACAGTAAAGGATCACACACAGCCAAGGATAAATATTTACATTGTTATGAAATAAGTTACTAGTCGCTGTTTGAATTCACGGACGATAGCATAATCTGGTCAAACGCATTCTTAAATAGCCTATCCACTGCCTCTGTCCTTTTGGTTCCTGTGTCCAGTTCTTCCAGGATTCGATCAATGGAGGACCTCCGCAAGTGTCTGGCCGGCTTGGGCTCCACCATCAGCGGAATTGGCTCTCCAAAGCGCGGCTTTCGTTCGGCGACCCGCTGGACGGCCATTTTTTGGTGTGGCGTGAAGGCCGGGAAGCGGTCCGTGGCTGTCAACAAACGGTCAAGTAGGTCGGTGCTAAGCTGGGTACTTGGCAACAGTGAGTTTGGGGTGGCGGGGCTTCCATTGGGGGTCATCTTGCCAGTGGATGCAGAGGGTCGCGCGAGATGTTCCGAGAGAGCGTCGACGGTTGAGGATACAACGGCAAAGAGGCGGTCTGTCATGAAATGTTCCATCTGATACCAAGGGGCCAATCGTAGGATGCTAATGACATGTTCAAAGGGGCGTTCAGCGCATTTTCTCGAAAAGTGTGCCTAATTAGGAAGTCAGCTGACTGTTTTGTGGCTTACTTTGTAGTTGCGGCAAATGTTTACCAATGACACAGCCTCTGCTTGACTAAGAAAATCGCCACCCACAGCCACAGGGGGAAAGTGGACCGAATTGAGTTCTTCCAAAGAGGACAGACTCACCGTCACCGCCCTTCCCTTAAGAATCCGCTTGTTGTACTTTGCCATGCACTTGATAGCTTCCACCATAGACGACAGCTCCACAAACATGTCGGCCTTTGTTTTTCCAGTGGATCTGTCAATTGGAATGTGAATGTAGTGCTTCTGCACCGGCACCGACTCTAGAAAATCCATGACATCGCCGCTGGTCAAATCCCATGAAATGTTGGAGATCTTGATGACGGCGAGACGAACATCTTGAATGTCCTTTTGTAGCCGATCGTGTGACTCTATCGAACTGACGCTATCCACGGAACTTGTTCTGCTATGGCCACCCAGCATTGCGAAGAGTCTACCAAAGTCACTAAAGTGGCAAATTGAACCAGTCCGGTCTTTTTTGGGACATTGTCCGACCGATAATAGGTGATGTTTAATAGATAATAATTAATAAATATTAGTGATGGGTATTAAGGGTGAAGATTAGTGATGGGTGTTAGGGGTGAGGATTAGTGATGGAAGATGGCTAATAAATACTAGTGATGGACCACCGATAACCAACAGGTAGCGCAGACGACGAGTGAAGCGGTACTAAACACTAGCACCTATCATCACCACCACCATCACCACTACTACTAATAGACAAAATGCACTCATATTATTACTTGGTATGCCACCTATGTTTTCAATTACCGTGACTAATTCTCCGCTTCAGCATTATCGGCGTCTTCATTTTCCAGTCCACCCTTATAGATTCTCTTATTCAAGCAAGTGGCTAGAGAGACGGTATCAAGCATGGCCTTGTTTGCATCTCGGAGAAGCTTGCTAAAGTGATGGACACGAGGAGTTTGGAGAGCAATAAAGGTCTTTCTGGCCAGATCCTTCTTCGGGTTGGTGAAGTGAGTGGTGTTACCCAAGATGATCAACCCCTTGCGGCTCAGGTACTTGACGCGTCTCTTCTTAATCAGACTGACGGGCAGATGGGCAACCAAAGGACGAGTTCCAATGACCTTTTCAATAGCCCTTCCAGACCTGTGATACAGTCTATGGAGCCGGCGGAACTTCATGTCACGGAGATTGCGCTTAGTGTTCCAGGGAAGGAGGGCAAACGAGACATACTTGGCAACATCCTTGACAAAGGAGACATTGCGGCGCTTGTTCTTGCGGTTGGAGGGCTTGGCAAGATCGCGTCCATTAATTACCAAGGTCAGATCTTTATGTCCCTTTTTGATCGCACGCTTCACAGTGCGAATCATGCGCTTATCAATATGTCCACCGACGGCCACTGCGATTTCACCTCCGTTCTTGCACTTGTTGTGGACGAGCTTGCGCCAGCCACGATGGCGAGACTTGTGACCGCGATGACGAGACTTGTGGCTACGATGGTGAGACTTGTGACCAACAGCCTCAGCAATGGTGCACAAGGAGAGGACGGCGGTAGCGGCGACGAGCAGAAACTTTCCGAACTGCATTCTGCGGGAGCGGGGTACTGAATATCCTTTATAGGGCGCTGTGCAGAAATTGGTAATTAGCTGGAATCGGGTAATTAGACAGATATTGTATGTAAGCGCGCATATTAGCCGCCTTCCAGTCGCTTTTGGCCACAATAATCCCATATTGATGCTAAATTTCCCGTGTTTGGAAATCCAAAAAGCCACTCGGCTTTCTGATTGAACGTAAACATGTCGTCCCTTCCAGTATCATTGTGCACCCTGTTATTGACTGTACAATAATATCATCTTGTTTTAGCTTCAAGTTCTAGATGCAGTCTGACATAAACAGGGACCTGATAAATACACTTAAATCTCCGACTATAGGATCATTGCACCTACCCCCTAGTCGGGCATCAATAAAGGGTTTGCTTTATTCTGGACAACGTTATAGAGGGACTTGGTTGCCATTTTCTTCCCTACCAGTCTATTTGCCTCTACCTTTTCTGTGGTGAATTCCGGCCAGCTCCCTATTTGAACTGCGCGTCTCACAGCACAGACCATAGCCCCATCAATTTTCCCACCAACAACATCTAAAGCTTCATCTCCTTCCTTGTGCTTGTTGCTGTGATAGAGATGTTTGCGGCGGGCACCAAGAACGGAGTATAGAGGGAGGAGGGTAGTGATAATGGCAAGAAGAGCCCCCTCCGAATTGCATTTTACGGAATTGTGTAATTAAATTTATCTCAACAAAATTTGGTAGTGTATGGAAATTTGAAAACGACCAACTGTATCTAACGCTATTTACTGCTTTGTTTAACCACAAGTCCCAAACTCGGCAGCCTTGCTATGTGCTACAATGGCCAGCAACAACCCAAATAGTCCCAACATTTCCGCAAAGACAAGAATGAGCGCCATTCCAACGAACAAACGAGGCTGCTTCGGGATGGCACGTACTCCCGCATCGCCGAGAACACCGATAGCCCAGGCGGAACACAGGGACGCCGAGCCGACCATCAGCCCAGCCGCTAAATCGAGAGAACCGGCGAAAAGTGTATAGGATCGATTTGAATCCACTAAAACAGAGATGAGTGACGCTGGTGAGGGGATTACTGGAGGTGGTAATGAATAACGCTATAACGAGGCCGTAAATATTGAGGATGCCGGCCATGATGACGGGAACCAGTGACTTCATAACCGATGCAGGACTCACTGTACTGATAGCCGCGATAGCCGTGCCTGCTTTCGCCGTTCCGTAGGCAGACGCCACACCTTAGATATTAGACAACACTATACGGCTTACAGCACAGACTCATGGCAAGAGAAGAGCCTGCCAGTCCAAAGAATGGCGCATAAGGTGGACAGCCAGCAAACGAGGCCATACTATTGTCAAGTTGTCTTCCGTGGGTGTCAGCCAATGAAAACTAGAAAAGAAAAGAAAATAGGGGTTATAGTAACGGCTGAAGGGCCCTGATTTGTATTTACGAGAGAATATTTGATCTATGGACATGAAAGAATCATTGACCCGTAGAGATGAGGAGACTTTTCATAAATTTCTCACAATAGAACCTATAATAAACCTCTATCTTGGATTCATAGGCGAGAGAGAATCCCTCATGGATTTCTCGTGACTCCCTCATGAATTCCTCGTGACTCCCTCATGATCCCATATCCCTGGTTCAGCGCTTTACATATTTATTCGAAAGAGATCTTGGATGCGGATTGTCTTCCGTACGGCGTTGGAGTAGCCTTCATTATATTTAAACCATATTGGTGGCATTGCATCGACTTGCATTTCAGTGGCGGATTGGTTATTGGCGGGGCTGGGCGGTTTTTGGACTGCTCTCCCAAAGAAGTCTCGCTTCACAACAGTCTTTGCTGGAGGCGCAACCGCCACAATCGACATTCCTGCGTACGCCTTTAGTAATTCTGCACTGCGGCCCGTGCCAACAGTGCTGTTGGGGACATGCCCAATGGACTTGATCTTGGCCGCCTCGATCTGACTCGCAATCATTTGTCGGACAGCATTCTCATGTCCGCTCAACGACTTTTCTGCTTTGTTGAAACAGGCAAGTGCATCAATCGGCCTAGGATATGAAAAACATTATTAGGTTTACGGCTCAAGGTTGAAATCATATAGCCCGTCAGACCGGCGTTCTTGACGATAGGTCAGACCATTGCCCAACATGACTTGCACAATCCGCTCCAGGCGTTGCCTCTCCTCTGGCTTTAGCAATTGCGGATTAGCCTAAAGATTATAAACTAATGTGCTGGTACAATTCTCAAGTTGGGCGTGACCAATTTTACCACAGTTGGAACCCGCTCCATCGCCAGATCGGATGCCGCTCGTCCGGCCCGGATAATCGGGGGCAATCCTGAAATATAACTCGCCAAATTTTGCGAATTAGCAGTGGTCTTCATATGCTGTTCGTAGTCTATCCTTGGGAACTTGAGGGATGGATTTACAGGCGCAGCAAACAGATGCGACGTCTTTACGAGTGCATATGGTTGGTATGACGAAAATCGCTCATCAAGGGAAAATTTGTGACACTGGTCCGAAAATGCAAACCAGTCCAAAGCGTCATTTACCTTGCTGAGTCGCGTGTCATCGTAAAATTTGCACTGTGGATACAATTCAAAAACCCCCATTGTCAGCCTATCGTATTCTCCATGGCTCTGAATCTTTTCCAGAACGGTGCTTGCAGCACCCTTGGCTCGTGAATCGGCATGAAAGATAGAGTCATAAACGGCAAACGTCGTATTGTTCGCATCCTTCATCCCTGACAGCGACTTTGTCAACTTTGCTGCCGTGATGGGGCCAGGATGCTGTCGGGTGATAAATTGGAGTGCATGCAGAGAAGCTCGTACATCACAGTCCATCCGATCAGCCAGCTCTGCCAATGCTTTGCTCTCGGCTTTTAGCTTTTCAGCATCGCAAATTTCCCGCAGTCGTCCCGTCAAAACCGATTGGTTTGGCCGCCGCATTGTGATCACTTGGGCAATGTTCCGCAGGGGCCTTAGAGCAGGAACGTAAAGATCGTTGCAGATGCAAATAATTGGCCGTCTCAAGGACATTATTTTTCTCTTCTTCTTTTTCGTCGGTCCGTCGTCATTCTCGCCGTCTGTGGCGGCTGGCATTGCAATCTTTACAAGATGGGCTATAAGGCTCTTTTCGGAAGACCCTGCAGCTGCCCCGTCAATTTCGTCGATAACCAGCAGATTCGGCTTCCTTCCTGGAAGCATTGAATTTGCCCTGATTGCCGCCTCAATTTTGTTCACCACCAGATCGCCTGTCCGCTCATCGCTGGCGTTAATTTCCACCAGCTGGAAGCCAGCCGTCTGTGCCACCACATGGGCGAGGGTAGTCTTTCCCAGCCCCGGGGGACCGCTAATCAGAAGCAATTTGTTTTCGGGGGGCGGTTCACTGCGTTCAATGTGATTTCGCCATTGCGTAGCCCATTGGAGCACTTCTAAATTTCCGCGATCGGCACCGATAAGATCAATAAATCGCTTCGGATGGTATTTATCGGTCCACAGCTCTTCCTCAAGTCTATGAGTGGTGGTCTTGGCCGTTACTGAGGGAATATCCCTTTGATTCTCAACTTTTCGAAGAAGTTGATAAAATGGCGTGGCCAGTCTGTCATTGTCGTTCTTGGTCGGCTGGGAGGAGAGAGTACGCCGGGCCCTGAATTGCACAGGTTCTCCAGAAAGTGTGCATCCTTCCAACAACACCATAGGCTCGTCTGTCGAAATATTCTGCTCAGCGAATGCAGACTTATGAAACAGATCCACCTGCGATGCCCTCATGGATGGACCAGCATCCTCATCAATTTGTTGGGCAAAATATTCCATTTCCTGGATTTCCAACATCATGCCGCCTTTCATTAAAAAAGAAAATTCATTTCATGAGACCACGAAGCAAGAACAAGAGGCCATGAGAGGTTATGAGAGACTATGAGAGACGACTATGAGAGACTATGAAAGACTATGAAAGACTATGAGAGGCCATGAGAGACGACTATGAGAGACTATTTCGTTCAATTCCATTACATCTCATATCGTATCAAAGGCTTTGATATTTATTCAAATTTTATACATTTTAATTGGTTCATTAGGCTGAACCAACCGGAGAACGAGTAAAACAAAGCTGTCCACCAATGCATTGGATGATAATGTCAGGAGAGCCGCCATGCAGTTATCCCGAGGAGGAATTCGACGAGCCTTGTGATACTGTGGGCCAGGTCATGTCAGCATCCTTCTGGATCCATTTGTCGATGAGCATGATATTAGCGATCAGCTGCATTGCAGTCGGCTTCCTCGAACACATGGGACTTGGTGGCACTGCTAAGAGAGCCATTATGATGTCCAGTTACGAGATTGTCATCTCCACGGGGTTTGTCGTCGTGGCCATGATTATTGCGAGAAAGGCCCCCGTGGCATTCCAACACATGGCTGCTGGTGGGACCATCTTGCTTCTCCTCCTGTACGCCCTTTTCATAGCCACTTATAACTATCTCATCTCCATCTTAATGGTCTTGGTGTCGCTCTTTTTAGGGTGGAGGTATTGGCGGGGTCGGGCCTCGTACCAATTCTCTGGACAACTATTACGGGCCACCTGTATCTGTGCTGACGCGAACCCAGGATTGTACTACATCCCTCCCATCGGTGCACTTCTAATCTACTTTTACGTGCAGCTTGCAATCCTCGCATGGGCTGGCTTCCTTGCTGCTCTACCCGACTCTCTGCAGGCCTACTCGTATTACATTGCGATATATCTCTTTATGAATATTTTCTGGACGTGTCAGGTTATATTGGGCACGCTTCGGAGCATTACGGCCAGAGTATATGCCAATTTTTTCACTACCACAGGTGCTCCTCCCAGCGGCCTGATGCGATCTGTTGTTAAGGACACGCTCTCCCACGGGATGGATAACATCTGTGTCGGTTCTGCGGCGGTCCTGCTGATTTCTGCCGTCTACAGTGTCCTTCGCTGGTCCCTGGGTCTGTTTATCATCAGTCTGTCCTCCACCCAGCCTCGGGCCTTTAACTATTTCGCATTCAACCATATCACCGACCGGCGCCCCTTTATGCAGTCCTCCCGAGAAACCTGGGACACGGTACAGTCCACCGGCGTAATGGCTGTATACAGTGCAAATACTGTCTCCTACAGTCTCTCACAGGCCACCTCCATGATTGCCCTCCTCTCCGCGTTCCTCACCATATTCTCGCGGATTTTGATCTTTGGCGCAGATGAGAGGCAGAGTGTGTTAATGTTTTTAGAGCTGTGCGTGTTTGGTGCAGTCATACCGACTTTGTTCTTTATGATTCTTGACCACGGCCATCTATCCATGCTGATTGCCTTGGCGGAGCAGCCTGAAAAGGTAAAGAAGCGCGCGCCCCGATTATTTGAGACACTCGAGCGGACCTTTCCCCAGCTATCAGAGGTTGAGAATTGTTAGCATTCAGCAGACCGAGGACTCTACTTACAGAATCTAATAAACTTTGAAAAGGCAGCTTCAATCCTATTGGTCCTCGGCACGTCCTAATACAGGTAACCAATGGCCGGATCCAGACCCTCCAACGCAATCATGCTCGACCCTGAAGTAGCAGATCTTGACGTTGACTCTGGGAAATGGCGCGATCGGCTTGCTGGTATTGTATTCATTGTCCACATCATACTCTTCATGGGCGCCACTGCCTATGGAATCATCCGTGAACACATCAACGTGGCAGACGTGGCTGTGGATGCTGTCGAAAGCTGGGCTCTTCTTCTCGCCTACCACACCGGGATTGTTGTCGTTGTATCTTGTACTTTGACAGTCATTGGACACTTTTTGATTAGACTATGCCCAAAGGGAACGATTCATCTAGTGAACTTGGGGCTGGTTGTTGTACTTGCGCTGTGGGCTGCGTTAGTCGGCATGTACTCCACCATCTTTGGAGGTGTCGTATATGGCATAATTAGCTTCATTGTACTGATAGTCTATGTCAGCAATCTGAGGGATATTGAAATCACTACCGCCTTGTTGATACAGGTGAACCACTTTGCGCAAAAGTACCATTCGCTCTTTTGGCTTGTTGTCCTTACTGCCATTCTTGCCCACATTTACTCTTCACTAGCTGGCCTTGCCATCGGTGCCATGGTTGGATTGTTTGGCCTACGTTACATGTTCCTGACTCTTGGTATCGCCATATATTATTTATTGTCTCTCTGGTGGACTGCGCAGGTGATACTTAATTTTATGCGGACAATTGTCGCGGGCACTGTTGGAATAGACTATGAGCGTCGCCATAGGAAGCACTCGAAAACTGGGGAAGAACCGCCGTCCGATCCGATCAACAATGTGTCTAAGCAAAAGACTGTGTGGCGCTCCTGTGTGATGGCGGCCAAATCTCTTGGTGGGATCTGCTATGGCTCGATACTACTCAGTCCAGTGTCGACGGTACGAGGGATCTTTGGGACTGCCTTGGAATTGTCTCGGATCAAGTCTGAGCCCTTGATGAATACGAAGGAGACACTGGACAAGGCTGGACGCAACTTTAACAAATTTGCCTTTAGTCATGTGGCACTGTATGGAGTGTCCTACCATGCCGCTGCTAATGAGACTTGGGACCTGATGGCCTTGAGTCCAGTGGGAAAAGTGGCGGGCGACTCTTGCATCGGTAGCTTTGTGCTCTTTTCTTCCACCCTCGTAGCCCTCCTGTCAGCATTTACCGATGTTGCATTTAGGATTATGGTGTATGATGCCAAGCTCTCCGATTGCATGGCTAGCTTTGTGGGATACTTTCTTCTTGCCCTCATCATCCCTGAACTTTACTTGAAAATTATTGATGCTGGAGATACAGCGCTTTTGGTTTGTCTAGCGGACGAGCCCCAGAAATTACCGGCAGGATCTCACCTACAAACAGTGATTTCCAAAAAATATCCCCAAGTGCTAGACCCCTCCTCAAGTGAGCCTGGGCCTCAACCTCAATCTCAGTCTCAACCTCAATCTCAATCTCAAACTCAACCTCAATCTCAAACTCAAACTCAAACTCAAACTCAACCTCAATAATCTCTAACCCAACAGTGATATTTGATATGGCGCGCCCTTTTGTCAAGAGTTCCCTTTATCCCTCGGATATACTCTCCCACACTCCAAATAAAGAATCTATTATTGCAGTCCACGATACACAAGGAGGCTGACGCTGATTGGCCAGGAGCCTCCGATAACGTCGCACTGTGCCTTGGCATGAGCAGTGCGGGAAGTGCCGTCTCCCTCTTTGGGGACCGTCGATACCTTTTAATCCTCGACCTTTCGGTTCCTGACGACTTTTGTAGCAGCGTTGTGGCATTACCCGACTCGGTGGACTCTCCCTATTCGTCACTATTGAAGCTTGTGCGGGCCCATCATGCTCCCCCGGATACCAATGTCTATTACAGCAGCAGCTATGAGTCAGTGGTGAACAGTATGGCGCAGAGGAATCCAACCGGAGTATCACATGTGCTGCTTTTGGAGGGAGAGGAGGACGGATGTGGCGGGTCACGCAGTGGCGGGATTGCAGGACACTTGCATTCACTGTATCCGAGCGTTCCCAGTGACCGACATCGAGCCATTCAACCCTCAGTTTCCCTTGTTACCATGCGCAGCGAGTCCACCACTGTTCCCGGCGTGGACCAGGTGTACTTTCTCGGGACGGACATGGATGCATCACAGGTGGTCCAGCAGTTTAGCGATTTTCTGCTGTCGGGAACTACATTGGGCAGTGCTGCAGCAAGGTCGGGGATTCGGGAGTTGGAAGAGTTGCGGCCACAACGCAATGCTCTTGTTGATCCTGATTGGATGGCCACCATAGTGGATTCGTGCTTCAAACACATTCCTGTCGAGCTTTCTGTATTCCCCACAATTGAAGCCAGTCGGATGGAATATCTTAGAAGCTACATTGACGACTGGAACTTTTATGCTCCCAATCTGTCACGGCCCGAGCTACTGAATGTGATTCTGCTGATTTTTGAGCGGTTTGAACTGCTGGATTTGCAAGAGGTGGATCGCGAAATCTTTCAGGAATTCATCTTGGTGGTGGAGCACAATTACCATGACAATCCATACCACAATTTCTACCACGCCGTGGATGTGCTCCAGTGCTGTTTCTACGTCCTGAACACCTCAATGATGATGCGGAGAATGTTCAAGCCGGTGGATGCATTGGCATTGTTTGTGGCAGCCCTTTCGCATGATGTGGGCCATCCAAGCTTTAACAATTCGTTTCTGATGGAAAATGAATCGCTCGTTGCCTGGCTGTACAATGACACGGCAGCCCTGGAGAATATGCATTCATGCGTTCTCTTTGCCATCCTTCGTCATCCCCGTTACAATTTTGCCCATCGTTGGCCTCGGGGACAATGGAAGGACTTTCGCAGTTTGGTTGTTTCGTCAATCCTGGGAACCGACATGTCCCAACATTTCGAATACATTCGCGAGTTTTCAGGCATTGACGGGGCTTTCTCAAGGGCTCTGAAGTGTCTCAATAGCGGAGAGGGTCCTTTGCCAATTAAGGATCGTCGACTGCTTTCCATTGCAATCATCAAGTTTGCCGACATTTGCAACTCGATCCGTCCGTTCGACTCGGCGCGACGGTGGGGGTTCCATCTCGTTTGCGAATTTTTCCACCAAGGCGACTGGGAAAAGGCTCTGGGCTATCAGAGCACTCCCATGACCTTTCGTTCCCTGTCCGATCTTTCCAAGGGCCAGCAATATTTCCTCAACAATGTCGCATCGCCTCTGTATCGGGCGGTGGCTGAGCATTTCAGCGAGCTGCATTTTGCCGAAGAGCAGCTGAGGGTTAATCTGGAGCTCTGGCGGACGTGGCGACCAGAGACGGATGATGTGATCCACACCTATATCGAGCTGTATCCTGCCGATCGTGACCGGCATCACTCCCACTAATACTGAGTGGAGGGAGGGGAGGGGAGCGGGGCGGATTAGGATATATATAAATGGCAAGGTGATGCAATGCCATAATGTTGACAAGATTTAAAGTTGATATTAGGATTGGGGTTGAGATCAAGGCCGAGGTCGAGAATATTATAAATAAAGTAGCACATGCAGATTTGTAATGCTCCGGTTTCTAAACCTACAACATGACAATTCTCAGTTTAAAGTGCCACAAAACAACTACACTCCATACACTGTGTTTCTCGGACATGATACGCTCCTTTACATCCAAATTCACCAAAGGCTCTCAAAGTAGCCCTTACACTACACGCTTCAGTATAGACATTTCTATTATTAACACAACTGCTTGTTTAGGCAAGTTTTTTGGTTTCTTCTTCGCTATCATGCCCCTTTGGGTCTACTTGCAGCTCCTGCAGCGAAATGGGCTTCGGTGACCCGGCCGTCTACCTCATAAGCACCGTCTGTCAGGCTTACCGCACCGTTGGTCCTCATTCTCCACATCTTTACCAGCGTCAGTAGCAGCACCACCCCGTAAAAAGTCACCATGATCAGACAGGCTTTGATAGTCGCGCGGATGGTGGCTGCATCCATGTTCTGTGTTACTTGGGGGTGGCCCAGCAACACCATCAGTATAACCATAAGCTATTCATGAGTGCAAGCTCGAGAATGTACGCCAAAGAGGACACCACTAGCAGAAAGTGCCACGAGAAACATTATTGAAGTTGCAGGTAGAGTAAACGCTACAGAAGGCGCTACGGAAAAGATGCTGCCCCTGTTCCCATTGGTTAGCCACATGTACAAAAATTTGGCATTCCAAGGACAGTACCATTAAAGGGAAATTTGATTATATCTTTGTCTACTGCACATATAGAGAGTCTATGACGGCTGTACGACATGAGTAGGGCTGTAGTAACGATTCAATGTCCATAATCTCGTTCGTAGCCACGATCCAATATCCATAGTATTGTCATGGCGCAGTCTGATTGGTTAAAGCTGAAGTATGCCTTGGATCGGGATCTTGAGTGGCCCCATCGGGGCTTTGGTCATGTCTGCGCCGGCGATCGCTGTTCCCCTCCCCCTCCTGCGCTCTGAGCCTACTGTCGTACAATGTCCCTACTGCGGCCGTACCAATCCCACCGTCATTGAATACAAGGCAGGCTTGCTGGCATATCTCTCGTGTATCGGATTAGTTGTAGGAGGCTGTTCGTGTGGATGCTGTCTGATACCCTTTTGCATGGAAAAGACGAGGGATGTGCAGCATCGCTGTTCTGCCTGCAGACAAGTGCTCCATACATACGAGCGACTCTAATCTACTACGACAGAGATGGATAGTGTTCTACGTGCATACAACCACGTGTAGGTGACTAATAAACTGCCACTAAAGATTGCACAATGAGCTTTGCGTGCAAGCTCAAAGAGCCTAATAGCCGGCCTAAAGCGTAACGCTTCAAGTAAAACCTATTTAAACTGTTAGTACGCGTCAATGGTCTTTACATAAACCGTCTGGTGATGAACTAAGCAAGAATGGATCCTTGTGACGTAGAGGATTGATTAGCTGTGTGTTTGAGAACAGTGAGATTTATGTGACGTAAAGGATTGATTATTTAAATACTTGAGAACAGTGAACGGGTTTCCGCATGACTTGATCCGTGATATGTCCTCGCATGATTTGATCTGCGGCATTATCCCACTACGCGACATCCTTACAAGGGCATCTTTATAGACTGCCACTCGAGGATCGCCAATCATGAGCGGACATTTTCCTTTGTTACGCTACCAGATATTTACACTTTATAACAGATCGGACATGATTATGGGCAACCGATTCACCTTGTAGGCCGCATTTACGCTATTCAAATTGACCTCTTCCTCGCCCAATGTGCGATGCTTTGCTTTGTCTACAATCATTCGCAGGTAGTCCTCCATGCCCTGCGCCAGCAATGCCAAGTGATCATCCTCAATGCTATTCGGATCTAGCTCATAGGCTCGCAGCCATGCAGTCAATATTGTCCGCAACGTCGCCACATCGGGCAACATCCCTGACAATTGACATAACAATGGCCGGCCAAGCGACTTTTCTGCACCGGTAAACTCTGAAACCTGGCGTTCCTCCAGTTCTGCTTCCTCCTCCATAAACGGCACAATGGGAAGGTCTCGTTTGGTGGCGTCTGTAAAGTATTCCTTGTCGAGGGCTGTCAATTGGATGTTGGATAGGTGCAAATGGGCGCTTTCCTCGTGGGTAATGTCCATGAACATGCTTTGACATTGTTGAATTGCCTCGCCCTCCACCACTGCTAACTTTTCTAGCACGAGGCCAATGTACTTGTTGTGCAGGTCATACCGGGCGAGGTCGTCGCACAAGACTACTCGCAGCGCGCCCTCCAATTCCTCCTTGGTCATTCGCCCGCAGAGAAATGACTCTAATAGCCTGACATAGGTTGGATAATTGACGCCGGTGGCAGTTTGGAGAGCTGCAGAGGTTGCCTCCAATTCAGCCTGCAAACGGTCCGAGGCAGTCATTAGTCGAGTAACCGCGGTTGGTGGTAATGGGCCATCCCGACCATGGCTGCAGTGAGTTCGGCGGATTGAGTCATGGTTGCAGAAATCTAGACTATAATGTTCCTTTCCCTCCCCATCCAGAGTCGAAATTGACCCAAGACGAAGTGATGCTGGAAGAGGAGCATTTCATTCGTATCATACGAGCATTCTCCTCATTTGCAAGTAATACTCAAAGGTCGCTGAAAAAATATAACGGAGACTACGAGGCACTCTCTGAGCAACACCAGAAATTAATTCCAGAATATGCAGAGAAGCTCAGCAGGGTGGAGGCTGCCACTCTGGAAAATCAGAAATTTTACGACGCAGTCATTGCCGTTCATCGAACTGTGTTGGAATTTCAAGACACTGCCAATGTCGTTTCCAAGACTGATGAAAGAACTATTAGCGTTAACGCATCGGACGTGGTTCTTACTCAAACGGAAAGTGAAAGTCTGAGGAGTCTACTTCGGCAGGTAATGCGGGATTGGAGTGATGAAGGGGCAGCGGAACGACAGGCCACATATGCCTTTTTATACACAGAATTGGACACGGAATTTCCGAATGGTCGGGGAGATACGGCTGTTCTTGTGCCTGGAGCAGGTCTCGGCCGGCTTGCTTATGAGATTTCCCAAAAAGGTACTGAACGATGGCACCTTTTGATCGAGTAGGGTTCAAATGTCAAGGGAATGAATTTTCACTCTTCATGTTACTGACTGCTGAAATGTTTCTGACACGCCACTTGAAGCCGAATGAGATGCACGTTTGTCCATTTGCGCTTCCATTCTCCAATACTGTCAGACTGGAGGATCAGTTTAGAAAGGTGCACATCCCCGACGTGATGATTGAAGGTTCCACTGCAGATTTTTCCATGGTGGCCGGTGATTTTCTGGAAGTCTATGAGGATCAGCAGGAAGAATGGAATGCTATTGTCACCTGCTACTTTATCGACACTGCAAAAAACATTGTGCGATACATTGAGTTGATCCATGCATTACTACGGACAGGCGGGGTATGGGTAAACACGGGGCCACTCCTCTACCATTTCGAGGGCCACGCTAAGGAGCCATCCATTGAACTATCGGTGGAAGAGATTCGATTGCTATGCAAGCGGGTGGGATTGGAGATTGAACATGAGCAATTTGGGGAATCGACGTATGCACAAAACATGCATTCTATGCATCAGACTGTGTACCGAACATGGTCATTCCGAGCGCGTAAAGTCGCCGTCAACGTTCAGTAGTCAAAGACGTGTGAATAGAGTAGCCTGCAATTCACAGCATAGAGTTTATATTAAGTAATACATGGTCAAATCTCATAGATAATTTATGGTCCAAGATTTACTGATAGACTCTATCAAAAATAGCTCTGTTGGACATTATCAACTTATTGGCAGTGACAATCCAGATATCTGCGCGATTCTAGATTTCATTCCATTCGCATGGAGGATTGTGATCTATCATGACTTTATAAGCTTTAATGAATAGCTTCAATAACGTTACTCTTGCTATTTCACAGAATCTTCAATGCAAACCTCACGCAGACCACAGACCACGGCCGAGCCGGGGCTCATGGGCAGAAAGGCCCAATCCTCAATGGAAGAGAGTAAAGATTTTTTGGACAATTATGACAACAATGCCAAATACGGTGGTCTGTCTATAGATGCACCCGTCAAGAGCATTGAGGTATGGAATGCTACCATGTGTAACCGGTGTAGGACAAATGGCTATTGGTGCCGGCCTTTCTCAAGGTCAAGGGACTGGTCAAACAGCATATTGACTCTTTCAACTATTTTGTGGACGTGGAACTGCGCAAGATCCTAGCGGCCAACGAAAAAGTGGACAGCGACGTGGACCCGCACTTTTACTTGCGCTACACGGACATTTATGTTGGACAGCCGACGGTGGAGGAGAATATGGTGACTTACCACGTCACTCCCCAGGAATGCCGACTACGGGACCTGACTTATGCTGCACCTATTATGGTGGATATCGAGTATGTCCGAGGACGACAGATTGTGCTACGAAAAGGGATAACGGTGGGAAGGATGCCCATCATGCTGAGGAGCTCGCATTGCCAATTGGCCAAGGCGCGAGAAGAACGGGAATTTGCCAAAATGGGCGAATGTCCCCTCGATCCGGGCGGTTATTTTGTGGTGCGAGGAGTGGAAAAGGTCATTCTGGTGCAGGAGCAATTGTCGAAGAACCGAATCTTGGTAGACTTGGATCGCAAGGGAAGTGTGCTGGCTCAGGTTACCAGTTCGACCCACGAACGAAAGAGTAAGACGTATGTGGGAACCAAGGCGGGCAGACTATATCTAAAGCACAATTCGTTGGCAGAGGATGTTCCACTGGCGATTGCAATGAAGGCATGTGGAGTGGTTGCTGATCAGACTGTGACACAATTGGTGGGGATAGAAAAGGAATTTATGCACGGCTTTGCCCCCTCCATTGAAGAATGTGCTCGCCTGGGCATCTTTACCCAACAACAAGCGTTGGAATACATTGGTCCCCGAGTACGTCTCCCACGCAAATTCGGAGCCCCAGGCGTCTATGTTCCACGAAAATCGCCGGTAGATGAGGCACGTGAACTGCTGACGGACGTGGTAGTTGCACATGTGCCAGTTAGTCCGTTGGATCTGACGCCCAAAGCAGTGTATTTGGGACTGATGGCGCGCCGTCTATTGCAGGCAATGAACAAGACTGTGGACATTGATGATCGCGATTATGTGGGAAACAAGCGATTGGAGCTGGCAGGACAGCTGCTGGCACTGCTTTTCGAGGATTTGTTTAAGCGGTTCAATGCGGATCTGAAACGGAATATCGACAAGGTGCTTGCGCGTCAGAACCGGGCGCAGGAATTTGATGCCGGTCGATTGTTGCAACTACAGACGGCGCTGATCACAATGGGTCTGGAACGTGCCATTTCCACCGGAAATTGGACTGTAAAGCGTTTCAAGATGGAACGTGCCGGGATCACCCAAGTGCTATCACGACTGTCCTATGTAGCCGCACTGGGAATGATGACGCGTATTACCAGTCAGTTTGAGAAGACTCGCAAAGTGTCAGGACCGCGATCATTGCAGCCCTCCCAGTGGGGAATGTTATGTCCCTCTGACACGCCGGAAGGAGAGGCGTGCGGTTTGGTAAAGAATTTGGCTCTGATGACCCACGTCACCACGGATGAGGAAGAGGGCCCCATCCGTCGATTGATCAGTCTCCTAGGCGCTGAGGATATTTCAACAGTGCCCATTGGCCAATACTATCGTCCAGGAACCTTTTTGATCTTCCTGAACGGAGTAGCAGTGGGAGCCACACGACAGCCGCTATCGTTTGTGCGTAATTTCCGCACAGTGCGTCGCAACGGCAAAATCAATGCTTTTGTGGGAATTAACATTAATGAGAAACAGCGGATCATCCACGTGTCCTCGGACGGCGGACGCATCTGTCGTCCATTGATCATTGTTGATACCCAAGGGAGGCCGGTGATAACGGAAAAGGACATTGCCCTGCTGAAGGAGGGAGCCAAGACGTTTGATGATTTCCTGGCGGAGGGACTGGTGGAATATGTGGATGTGAATGAGGAGAATGATGCAACCGTGGCCGTTTATGAGACGGACATTGTGCAAGGAACCACAACCCATTTGGAGATTGAACCGTTTACCATTTTGGGTGCGGTGGCGGGACTAATTCCCTATCCGCACCACAACCAATCGCCCCGAAACACATATCAATGTGCCATGGGCAAACAGGCCATTGGAACAATTGGCCACAACCAACTGTCCCGCATTGACACGTTGCTATATCTCATGGTATATCCACAATTGCCAATGGTGAAAACACGTACCATTGAACTGATCCATTACGATGCACTGCCGGCGGGACAAAATGCCACAGTGGCCGTAATGAGCTATTCAGGCTACGATATTGAGGACGCATTGGTCCTCAACAAGGCCAGTCTTGATCGCGGCTTTGGTCGTTGCATTGTCATGAAAAAGTTTAGCACGACATTACGCAAATACGCCAGCGGTGCATACGATCGTGTAGTTGCAGCCGGAGTGGATACGGCCACGGGAGTTGTTCCACAGCGATTTGAAGTGCTGGAGGCGGACGGGATTGCCGGGGCTGGAGAACGATTATTATCGGGACAGGTTTATGTGAACAAGCAAATGCCCAATGGGGCTCTATCCAATAGTGCCTTGTCCAATGGTCCATTGTCCAGTGGATCACCCACCCTGGCGGAGGCATTCAAACCAGCTCCGTTATCATACAAAGGCCCCTTGGCGTCATATGTGGACAAGGTGTTGCTGACAACCACAGACGATCAGCTGCTCATTAAGGCGCTCATCCGACAAACCCGAAGACCCGAACTCGGAGACAAGTTTTCCTCACGCCACGGCCAGAAGGGGGTTTGTGGATTGATCGTCTCCCAGGCCGATTTGCCCTTTTCCGACGCTGGCATCAGTCCCGACATTATCATGAACCCCCATGGATTCCCCTCCCGCATGACTGTTGGGAAGATGATTGAGCTGTTAGCTGGAAAGGCGGGCGTCCTCGCTGGAACATTGCAATATGGCACCGCTTTTGGTGGCAGTGCGGTTGCTGATATGAGTGCGCTGCTTGTGGCTGCCGGCTATTCCTATTCAGGAAAGGATTATCTCACCTCTGGCATTACTGGCGAGCCGTTGGAGGCATACATTTTTGCTGGACCTGTTTACTATCAGAAGCTCAAACATATGGTTCTCGACAAGATGCATGCACGTGCACGTGGACCCCGTGCCGTTCTCACTCGTCAGCCTACAGAGGGTCGTTCCCGGGACGGTGGACTGCGTCTCGGCGAGATGGAGCGTGATTGTCTCATCGGCTACGGTGCCTCTGCTCTGCTCATTGAAAGATTAATGATTGCATCAGATGCCTTTGACGTCAGTGTCTGTCAAAGCTGTGGTCTACTCGGCTATGCCGGTTGGTGTAATATGTGCAAAACCAGTGCCGGTGTTGCCACCATCAAGATTCCCTATGCCTGCAAATTGCTCTTTCAAGAATTACAATCCATGAACATTGTGCCGCGATTAAAGCTTGAAGAGTTTTAAGGTGGGTCAGCGATTTAACGAATCAGCGGGTCAGTGAAGAGTTGTAGAGATAGATGTGTGGGTATAGGGTATAAGGTATAGAGCTATAGTGATAGGATCTGTAAGTATAAATATGGAACGATCAAGTCAATGATCACGCCTAAAGTAACAATCACTTTTGTATTTCTGTCATTACACTCATGGTCTCATGGTAGCATGGTAGCAACTCAATAAAGCCAATTGTATGTTATAAACGTTCCCGTTTCGGTAAATACGCCTCTCATTGTTCGTTTGGTGAACCTCGTTTGTTTTACATCTCCATTCATCACATGCTTGCTCTTGTGTTTGTGCTGTTTGTGGAATGTGTCCATGGAATGCTGTTGCACATGATGTGGACCACACCTGCCTTTACCTTGCGACCCCGACATTTGCAGGTGCTTCAATCCTATTTTCATCACCATCCGAATTGGCACCTGCGGCTCTATATCACTGACACTAATTGGGCCAACTGGCGCATGATATTGCGTCCGTTCTATGAGGCTGGTTATTCTATGGACCTTGTGACGATTGACGAAGAATTTTTGACATTGGCAGCCCAAGTGTCTGAGGAAGCCACTGTCTGGCTGGAGAACCATGAAAAATGGAAAACTGGTCCTTATTACTATTCTCATTTGACGGATCTCTTGCGCTTCACTCTGCTTTATCGCGACGGCGGAGTCTATTCCGATTTTGATGCTCTGCTACTGCGACCAATGCCCATACAGGAATGGCTTGTCGGTCCATCCGCTGGACGCACTGTCATCGGCCGTGATCGTGTCCCTGAAACATGCGATTGGTGTCTGACGGGGGGAATGTATTTGGCACCCGGAGTGATGCTTGCTGAGCGCGGTTCGCAGCTGCTAAAACGGGCTCTTGAAATTGGATTTGGAGGGGCATATGATCCAACCGTATTCAACCATGCCGGACCGAGAGCCATCACAATGGCCAGCAAACAAGTTTCAAGGGATTTAGTGATACAATTGCCATCGGAAGTATTCTATCCGGTAAACTACAAAGAGGCCACGCAATTGTTTAAAGCTGCTCCAGAGGGAATTTCGGCACGAGAAATGCTGGAACGGATAAAGAGACGGGCTGTGAGTCTGCATTTCTTTGGGGCCCAAACCAAAAACATTTCAGTGGAAAAGGAGAGCATTATGGATATACTGCGGGAGGGATCAGTGGCTTACCATGTCACTGACGGCACTTCCATCCACTTGGACGTTAGAGCCAGCTCCAAGTCGACGGTCCAACTGGAAGTTGACTTTGGCAAGATTTCGCCCTCAAGCTGCTCTGGAGACTCGGTAGCAGAGATTAATCAGTGCCTCTCCACAGTAACAGTGACTCCTGATCCGTTGTTCGGAATAACTACTGTCAAAGCTGAGATGGATGGCACTACCACTATTGTGTCCATTTACAACTTGTCGGCCTTACTGACTGTGACGGTCAAGACGATGGACCGGATGCACAAGGTGTTTGAGCTGGTCTCGTCCCTTCGTCAGTACTATCCCAACTTGCCAATTTTGGTAGCCAATGATGGTTCCCAAGCCTTTGACACTCCGGCTGGACCCAAACGCGGCTTTACCTATCTCCCGCTGCCCTATGACACCGGTCTATCTGAGGCACGCAATATTATGGTTGACAAGGTAGAGACGCCCCTAATGATGATTCTCGATGACGATTTCGTGTTTACAGAACATAGCGATTTGGGTTATTTGGTCCACCAATTAATCTCCAACCGATTAGACATTGTGGCTGCCAGTAGTCCTGCCGATCGCAATCAACACGGCTTTAACTATGTCGGGTTGCTTGAGAGGAGGGACCGTCAAGTGCATCTAATCCATGGTGATCGTGGAGGCATCCCAGGCAGCACCTGTGTGCGTGTTGACTTGGTGCCCAACATTTTTGTTGCCCGAAGAGTTGTGCTGGAGAAGATTCGATGGGATCCCATCCTCAAGCTGGGCGAACACGAAGACTTTTTCCTACGGGCTATGGAGGCAGACATAAAGGTGGCCAATTGCCGCTCCGTGGAGCTAACCCATCGACAGGACCCGCATTGGCTAAATAAGACACCCTATGATCGGATGAGGTCGCGTGTCTGGGGATTTCTGAAAATGGCATTGCAGAAACATTCTCTGGACACCTTGTCCGTCTTTGGAATGACCACCATGGCCATCCAAGGTAAATGATTCTATCTGATTGGTATTGATTTGTAGAGATTGATCCCGACGATGTTGACAATGTGCGTGTGTATGACATGCAACCCTTCTCTGTCGAGTTTAAATGGGCCAGCAAGATTGACTATCATTTGTACCAAATTGATGTCTTTGACATTACTGAAACCACCGACGATGATCAACCGGGCGATTTGACGTTCAGCCATTATGTGGAGCCCTCTCATTCGAGTCCAATTGCGCCCAAGCACGCCCTAATTACGGGGTTGGACCCGGAGCGTTATTATCGACTGTTGGTCCGACCTGGAAATCACACAGTCGTCCATCCATCCGGCAAGGAGCTACTAATCAGAACCCCGCCGTACTATGATGAACGGAATTTGGTGCTAAATGGCAATTTCTATTTAAACGATGATTATTGGGAACGATCCCTTGGCACCAGTGCCGCATTAGTGGCACTCCGTCCCGCTGACTCTTTGCCCTCTGAAGTTGCCATTCCGGCCCGCAAAGCACACCACACGGCGTCACTCCATCCTGATGACTATGCCATATCAATATACATTGGAGCTGGACCAGATACTCCAGTTGGACGGGGCATCTATCAAACCATCCCGGTTGATGAATTGCCTTCTGAATGTCATACCATGGCTTGCCAGATTAGCGTGTCTGCCTGGACGCGGGTTGATCGACTCTTTGGACCACCGGCCCAACTCTCCCTCCAACTCCGATTGCGCTATGTATGGGCTGACAAAGTGCAAGAATTTTATTCCGGTTGGGATCCATATGAGGAGACAAAATGGCAGCCCATGGCCTTTAGTACCGGATTGGTCATGTCGGCCTCAAGGTCCCCCTTAGTAGCATTGGAAGTGTGGGCTTGGTTGGTTGCCCCCCGCGGTGCTGCATTCTTTGATGATTTCTATCTGTCTGTCCGACCAATCTCGACTGATGGCTACCTGTAAGGGGGTCCAGGATGCAAAGAATCAGCGGTTGGCCATTCGCCTTAGAGTTGTAGGACTTTTTACCAAAGGTTGGAAAGACTCTTTATCAAATTTCAAGTAAAAGATATACCTATAAGATTAATGGGTTTGTGACTAGTGCATTAGCGTTACTGGACACACAAGATACAAGGTGCATGGATCCAATACAGCACAATATAACACAATAAGAGCACAATAACATTCAGAGTATAATTATCCTCGCTTTTCTGATGGAAAGATAAAGGGAAAGACTAAAAAGGCCGAGGTGGCCATCATGGCAATCCAGGACATGTAATATGGCATTGCTGAGAGCATGAATCGGACTGCCTCCTCATAATGCACTGGACGGATAATAAACTTTTCCTTGCGCATCAGATGGGGCCAACCCTTTCGTTGATATCGCATGCTTAATGTAAAGGTGCCATATCGGTCGGGCAATTTAACGGGTCCCGTGCTCAAACAATCTCCCACGGGATGAAGATCAGCCCTGACCCATGCATCCATCATTGTTAGCTCCATCTGCATGTCCGTTGGTTGCATTGGCTTTCCATCTAGCTTTAGACAGACAGTCAATTCCATCCGATCACCAATCCGATAACTGGAACGTCCTTCCAGATTCACATGTTGATAGGATTCAATGGTCAATTGACCGCTTCGTTGAAAGGTCCAATCAGCCAATCGACGGGCTGCACTGTTCCGCTCTCGAAGCCATCCATCAGAGGAGATGAGAGTGATACGCGAGTTTAATCGCGTTTGCAGGGCACTGACGAGCACATTGTCTGCCCCAAAGGATGGAGTGCATTGACCCAATCCCACGGTGGGAGGACATACTGCAATTGCTTCCTTTCGGGCGGTGATTACTGGAAATACAAGCGGATTTCCCGAAATCAACCGATGTGAACGTCCTCGATATCGAAGCATTCCGCCTTTTCCAAAGACTCGAGTTGCCGTCTCTGGAACCATTCTCACGGTTGTATTTGTGGAATCGTCCTTGTCGGTATAATCCATCACACTGGGTGGTTGGACGTCCAACTCGCGTCCAAACTCCGCCGCTAGCTTGACCGTCCTATTCTTCAATGAAGCATGCTCCATGGGCAACATCCATAGTACATTTCCTCCACGTTTTGCATATTCCACAAACTGCTCATTCGATACGCTAGCGGGAAGTTGTGTCGTCACCATCAGCAGGTTTTCATAGCTGAGTTTGTCACTGTACGGGTCAATCAGAGAGTAAGGAGTGTCAGAGTTTTTCACATTGAACAAATCTGCCGCGTCTTCACCATTAAGCCAGCTCACCAGTCCCTCATCTACCGTTCCGTCATGCAATACTAATAGACTTTTGGCTGAAACCACAGTCAGCACTAACTGCCACTTCATTAACTTACAATGGAATTAATTATGTCGTTTAAATAAACTACCATCGGCCAGATACTTCATTGTGCACAATCCCAGAGCCAGGGAGGCCATTACAGCCGTAATCTTGAACAACAGATCCGATCCGTAAAGCTGATAGCATCGCCCGCCTGCAAACGCTGTCAGAACCAGAGGCAGTTGCGAGTAGAATGCAGAATATAGCGCCTGGGCAGTGGCCTTTAGTTCGTCCGGTGCACTCTCCATGGCCACCTTTGTCCCAGAAACTTGTGTAAAGCCGAATCCTACGCCCTTGAGAAGCTCTACGCTATATACAAAATAGACCGAGGTCGTGTTCGACATGCCAACATATGCCCAGGCACGCAATACCATTGCCAGCTGTGCCATCAACAGCATCCAATACACTCCGAACAGTCGTATACACAGCGGACCAACTGCAAAGATGGCAATCTCCAAAAAGATGCCGAAATTGGCGGCTGTTCCAACCTGAGTTTCAGTGAGACGCATCGTTTCGTCCCAATATTTGGCAAGAAAAGTGGTCATGACGGCACGGGCACTGCCCGTCAGGAAGACGACAAACAGCATGAACACGAAATTTGCATTCAACAGCAATGTTTTCAATGGATGTTGAGTAACGGCCGCTTCTGGTTCCTTGGTGGTTGGTTGGGGGGTCATGCCCCAAGACTTGGGCTGATCTGCAGGCGCACACAGAAACAAAATTCCCACTGCAAATAGAGAACTTGCTGGTAGAACAAAGAACACTATTGGCAACTTGAACGCCTTGACTAATAAACCCACCAAATAGCTGGTGACTCCGTAAGCAGCCGTCCCGAACAGACATTGCCGACTGTAGAGATCGCGACTAAAGCCCGGCCGGTTAGACAGAATCTTCAACACTAGATAGTCCGCCAGCGGCATCATTCCTCCCACAAATATGGCATAAAGCCCAAAGACCACTGCCGTTAACACTGTTCTCGTCAATTCGTCCTGGACCGGCGCAATAAAGTACAGAAATTCGGCCGATAGCGACATTCCCAGACAGATTATCATCAGAACCAGTCGATGGCGTCCTGAATTGTCCCCTATCCAGCTCCAGAGAGTAGCACCTGCAAAGCCCACTATGGCCATGACACCAGAAATGTCCCCATATGTTGTATCATCCAGTCTCAGATAGTCTTTGATGAATTTTGCGCGGAACAGGTACAGGGCATAGTAGGCCGTACTCACCGCAAAGTAAATGAGCTTGGGAGATATCAAGAAACGATTCTCCAGATTAGCGTACAACTGCCTCATTGCAATCAAGTTGTAGGCGGCATCCAATCAGACGGACTAAAGAACAGCCAATCGGGGACGACTGTATGGCGGCGGGATTCTGGTCCGGCGGGAGGTTCCTTGCCGTCACTGCATTTGTCGTGGCCTTTCCGCCCGTCTTTTCCAAGTTTGGCAAGACTGAGGGTCTAAAGTTGTCATTGTCAGTGCTGCTGTTTTATTTGGCACGCGGCCTATTCCAGCTGCTGGTTGAGGCGGGGGTCACATTTGGGCCGAGCCAGTCTGACAAGAAAAGGAGACATGCAGTATCCTTTCCGATCCTCGATCGAGTGGCAGCCATCTTTGTATTTTCAGAGTTGCCCCTTGTCCTGTCCGTCTCCTATGCTGGGTTGAAATACATGCCCACTTGGGTGACTGTACCATATGAAACAATACTCAGTGTCGCATGTCCGCTGATAATCCTACTGGAGGGATTTGCCGCCATGACGGTTATTCTAAGCTCTGGACAGCTCTTTTCCGAGTCCATTGCAGACCAATCCAACTTTACCAAGGGCCTTGTACTTGTCGGTTGCATCTTAATATACGGCACGTCTTTGGGAGTGGTGGGCAATCTCTACTACACAGGGCAAGTGAGCAATGTCACCAGTGCTACTTTGCTAGCCATTGTGTTGACCTTGGTGGGTGTCCTGACATTTGGCACAATTCTTGTCCCGCACGGCACCATTACCGATTCTTCCCTAGTGACCCTCTACGCCATGTACAATATCTGGCTCATTGCCCGCTCAGTTCCCCGTCTCGCTCTCCATGCCACTTCCAACTCTCTCCTCAGGTTCATCTCTCATGCGGGATGGAAGGCCCTGCCAATGGAGCCATTGGCGGTCGTAGAGGCACTATTTTCCATGTTTAGTGTTGAAATTGTCATGACATTGCTCCTTCAAATGGGAATCTTTCTAGTTGCCGTGCGTATGTATCGGCGTTCGGTGGGATTAGATGGCGAAGAGCAGCCTGACATTACCACTTGGCTGACAGCCTATCTGTGGCCGTGTTTTGGGAGGGCCATACTGGTCGCTATTTATACGTTTGCCTGGCTCAATTATACACGACAATCTGCCCTTCCCATTTATATGGATCCCGTATTATGGCGCTGGGTAAACTTGTTTGGATGTCTGGCTATTTATACCTACCATCTGCTCAATCCCACCGATGAAGGGGGTCATTTTCACATAGATTAGCAGACCCAATTGATACTGGAAAGGCTGAATATGCCCCTGTCCCCGTACCAATCGCACTAGTGATAATTACTTCACTAAACAACGCGAAACTGGGTCCATAAAACCTCACGAATATATATACGGATCAGATCAGAACCCTTTGATTCTTAATACAAACCTCGCATTTCTCACATTTATCGTTAATGTTTGCGTTTCTCAGCCGATTAAAGTCTCTCTCTGACAAGGTCCTGCCGCTTTCATCTCTTGTTCGCACATTCAGCATTATACCGACTGCACGTTTACCAGTTGTGCATCGTATCAACATGATGCCGCTTCGCTGGACAACGTATGGCCAAGAATACCAGCCTAGCTCGCTCCGACGGCGTCGAAAATTTGGATATCTTGCCCGACTCCGCACCCGTGGAGGCCGAAAAGTTCTCCACCGACGTATCATGAAGGGACGCAAGTACCTAGTCTGTTAATAAATTAGACCATATTACACAATGTATCCAATCAAGCGGTACTAGTGAGCAAAAATCATTGATAAGGCTGCGAGCCAAGTATCTCTGATGATGAGTTGCGGATCAAGAGTCCCTGATAGTGAGTTGCGGGTCAATAGTCCTTGATACTGGGTTACGAGTCAATAACAGTTTTGATAACCCAAAGTCCATTATGGCACGAGGTTGTCTTTGAAGTTTACTCCGGGGATGTCAGTGCGGGTAGTAACCAATGAAGGCGACTTGGTGGTCAAACTCCATATTGACAAAGCTCCTCGTGCCTGTTGTAACTTTCTCAAATTATGCAAGTTGAAGTATTACCATTGGTGTCTCTTTCACCGGGTGGAGCGTGGATTTATTGCTCAGAGTGGAGACCCAACTGGCACGGGCACTGGTGGCATGAGTGTTGAAGCTGTCCTCGACCATAGAGCTCCCAAGTACTTTGGAGATGAATTTTGCAAGCAGTTGAGACATAGAGGGAAGGGCGTTATGGGAATGGTAAATACTGGGGGAGGCCAGAATGGCTCGCAGTTTTACGTGACGTTGGGAGACCGTCCACTAGACTATCTGGACGACAAATACACCATATTTGGGCAGGTTATAGAGGGCATGGATGTGTTGGATAGAATTAACGCGGTCCATTGTGACGGAAAGTTGCGCCCATACCACGACATTTTTATCAAGCACACTGTGATTTTGGACGATCCATTTCCGGATCCAAAGGGTTTTATTCCCATTGATCGTTCACCCCCACCGTCCCGCGTCTTTGCCGATCAGCGTCGTTACCGAGCTGACGAAGAGCCCATATCAATTAACGAAAAGACAGAACAGCAGGCACTAAAGGAGGAAGCAAGGGCACGGGCCATTACTTTGGAAATGATCGGGGAACGCGACTCTGCTGACCTGAAGCCACCGGAAAATGTACTTTTTGTGTGCAAACTCAACCCGCTCACCGAGGCAGATGATCTCAAGATGATATTTTCACGATTTGGGACGATATTAAAATGTGATGTGATCAAGGATCGCCGAACCGGCCGATCACTTGGATTTGCATTTATCGAATTTTCCGAAAAGGAGGAATGCGAGGAGGCATATCTGAAGATGGACAAAGTGCTCATTGATGACCGTCGGATCCATGTAGATTTCTCGCAGTCTGTCTCCAAACTCCACCAAGACTGGCTCCAGGGCCGAGAAAGCGGGAGTGGTGGGGTTAGTGCGGCCAATGGGGGCGTTCGGGAGGGTGATTATAGAAATGAACAGAGAAGGGATTACAGAGATGAACGGAGAAGGGATTACAGAGATGAACAGAGGAGGGATAAAAGAGATGAACAGATGAGGGATAACAGAGATGATCGGAGTAGAGATTACAGAGACGAACGGAGAAGAGATTACAGAGATGAACAGAGGAGGGATAACAGAGATTATCAAGATGGTCATCGAGACAGGAATAACAGAGATTACCGAAGCAGAGATAATCGGGATAGTAGAGATTATTAAAGCAAGATGACTGCGATCGGAATCGAAATCAACGTTAGAGATTAAATACCACTAGATTGATAGAACGATAATGACAGTTTATTACGCTTGGAACATTCGACTAACCATTTGTTCTACAATGTCGGGATCCAATTTCACGCGCGAATGGAGAGAAGCAAAGGTGCTTTGGTTCCTACAGATGAAAATGTATGGGGATTGGGTACAGATTGTAGAAGGGAATAAAGACGGCAGTGACTTCGTGTTGAACCTTTTCAATAAGAGTCATGCGTAACTCGGCATCGGGAACGGCACACCCCTCCTGACTTTTGACGTGCTCTTCTAGTTCGGCAGAGAACTGCTTGAGACGCTCCTTGGGCGGACTGCCAGCAGCACGCTGTGAACCATCCTCGAGAAGTGCAGCAGTGTGCCGCCAATAGCCGACATATTCACCCTGCAGAGAATCGACAATCTCTGCATATTTACCCTCCCCATCAACGAGGATATGGGCCAAGGGAGCACAGGAACGCAGAATATGGTTGTAATTGTTGAGTTGGAATAGCACACTGACCATGGGACGCTTATAGCCATGACTGTACTTTTCAATGACTATCTCCAATCCCTTTAGTAAATCTTGGTAATAGAGGGCAGTGGCAAAGTTCTGGGCATCAGTGGCAATGGGACCAAC
The DNA here is from genome assembly GCA_002794465.1 of Paramicrosporidium saccamoebae. Lineage (NCBI taxonomy): Eukaryota > Fungi > Rozellomycota > Paramicrosporidium > Paramicrosporidium saccamoebae. Next base: position 75,115 of record MTSL01000041.1, on the reverse strand, counting down.
AATGTAATCCCACTGCTTATGTGACCAGGATGATAATAATGCCTCAATGATGCGTTCATATTCGAGCATCTTTTTGAGACAGTTCAGCACGGCGCTAGTCTGCTCAAAAACGGTGGCATTTGCAGCAGCCGTCAAGGTGCCAATGCTGCGACTGGTTCCTTGCACATCATCCATGAGCTCTTTCATGAAATCCACACCCGCTGTTGTCACTGAAACTAATGCTGGTCGCACCGTCTCCTTTACATCAACATCAAGACACTCGACGTACATGTCATTAAAGACTTCAATGACGTCAAAAAGCCAAATTTGGTCTACAAATTCGTGTTTGGCAGAGGCTTTGTGCACTTTGGTGGAGACGGTCTCTGCACCCATTTTGACCAAATCTGCGGGATGGGCAATGGCACGACGCACCGCATCGGCTACACAGTTTGTTGATAGCACCTGCGCAGCGAATTGCGCCTCACGCTGCGCCATTCGGAAGAATTCGCGTACTGCCACAATAAAGGGATGTGTTCCCCGCGTATATGTTCCTTTGATGGTGGTGTCAATATTGCGGAAAAGGATCTGCAGTGTCTGCAACATGTAGTTGGACCGCACCTCCCCATAACATCCCATAATGTCAGCCCGAAGATCCGAGTGGATTGAGTATTCGGCAATCTTCTTGAGTCCTGCCGCCAGTTCAGGCAATATGTCCGTCTCGTCAGTCTCCAATTGGGTGGGATCAATTACTACGCTTGCTGACGTAAGCCACTCCCGGTACCTCTGCGCCAGTGCATCAATGGCCAGCCCATTTGCCGTCTCCTACAGCCAATGAGCACGGAATAGCCATTACCAATCGTCGGACTGTTACCCGACAAAAGGACAAATTGTTCTGGTTCAAGTCGTCAATTCCATTCTGCACCCGTTCAATAGACGCCAAAAATGAGTCTAAATTTTCCAATGTCGGACTATATGTTAACCCAAACGTGCTTGTACCCTGTGGCCAATATGTACTCTTCTCGTCGTGCCAGGTCATTCTTCTCTGCGAGCGTCTTGACCACATTCAGAGTTGCCTCGACATCTATCATTCAGCCGCCGTCAGGCTGTACTGGTATGCACACGTGAAATGATCCCCAGGTTCCGATGGAGAGGCATCAGGGTGGGCTCCAATGCCGCCACACGTGTCTCAAACTCGTCCAACTGCTTGATCATATCGCTGCATAGCTGTGCCGTCTGCTGCAGGCTCTCCTGTAGAATTCCCAGCCTGCGTCCCTCCTCGCCCAGCTCTTTCTCCGTCACCTCCACATGGCCGTCCTCCTCTGTCAACATTCAATTGCGCGTAACACGGTGCAGTGAGATATTATCTCCTGGTCCCTGGTTTGTTATGTAGTGTAGTGTGGCTGTGGGCACGATTAAGTAAAAATGGTCATGGCCTGGCTGTAAGATTAGTAGCTAGATATTACTATCATAGATTGTTCCGTTGTCTGCCATTAAGCCCACTATATCATATGCTATTATACCCACCTTCATAGCTTTCCACAATTTATCGTCCTGACCACCATGCTATAGTACAGTCTTAGTTTATTTAACAGCCTATTCAGAGCCGCGCAGATTAGGCTCAATGTTGGGCATGAGCATGGAAAGATCGTCCCATAGCGGCGCGTTCATAGTACTACTCTTCTCTCCCGGCCACAGATCATTCAGCAGATCACTGCTCGTCAGATCAGCCCCCAACGTGGGATCCAGGATTAGCTCAGGTGGCGTACCCAATGCCTCTAGCTCATTCAGCATCTCTACGTCCAATTTCTCTTCGGTGCTGGGTAGTGAGGAGTCATTCCGCATGAGATCGGAGGGCGCCACCGTCAATGAGGTAGCCGTGATGGGTTCTGCAGACAATTTGCTCTCTGTGGGTGTGTCAGGGACATCAAAGTAATTTTCGTCCACTTCCATATCCGGAGAGAAGAGGGGCGATGATAATGCCGAGCTTATATCCGGCATTCCCAAGTTTCCCATATCCCCCATACCTCCCATGTTTCCCATGCCTCCTGCAGTTCCAACGTTGAGCATGGAATGTGGATTCTTGGAGGTAAAGTCTACTGCGCTCAGACTAATCGTCCGTCTCGGATGAGTCCGTTCAACAGGTATTTCAGCTGGTGGCACCATATTGGGATGCACCATGGGGTATTGCATATATTGAGGTGGCATCATTTGATTCGGCATCATGGGCATTCCCATCATCATTTGTCCATTAGCTGCCGCCTGCATCATCATATACTGTTTCATCACATCTGGAGAGTTCATCAGTTGTGCCCAACTCACTACATTCGTTACTCGCTTCAAATTGCGTTCCAAGGCCTCCCGGAACAGATCATCGTGTGGTACCTTGTTCCAGAAGAACACCTTTTGCTTCTTCTGCGTCCGGATGCAGCCGTGTTTGTGAAGGAATTCCAGAAACTCGCTGCGTGGCTCTTCCAACACTGCCTCGGTACCCGGCTTTAGGTTCCGTAGATCCGAGAAGACGCCCTCTTCAAACTTTTTCGGATTCAGGATCCCACGTCCCAACTGTTGGAATCGGAAGATGAGAATCTTGACCACATCAGTGCCTGTAATGAAGAATCGTCGGTTGTACAATACACAGCTAATCTCCTCTCCATTAGACATTTTGAACTTTCGCACTGCCGGATCGTGATCAGTGGGCATTGTCATGGGAGCATTACCCAGGAAGTTTCGCAGTTCAGTGATCATTGGATTCTTATCAGTAGGTGTCGTTGGTGCTGTGGACGCGCCAGAGGCAGGAAATGCGGCAGGCGTCGACATGGATTGGTGCGTCTGAGGATCTGCTAGTCTGACCAAGCGGCTCTAGTTGGAGGCCTATGTAACACGGCTCCGCTTCTCAAACAGTGTTACAAAAGATGCACCAATCATGATCCGAGGTAAAAATAGAATGAGTATGACTTGAGCTCCACAGGTCACTTGCAGCCCAATCAGAGGCATTACCGTTTATAACGGTCTAAGGAGCGCCGTTATGTGATCCAATAGCATTGCCACATGAAGTAGTGGAATTTTAGCCGAGTTCTAAATGCCGGATGCTAGATGCCAGATGCTAGGTGCTAGGTGCTGGGTGATTGCCCAAACATAAGAGTAAGAGGCAAGGAATGAGAGTATTGACTTTTCAACGTTTGGACACCATGTCGGTGAGTACACGCCAACTTTTGGTTCTCTGTCATCCGTTTATTGTGACACTGTGACGATACTTTCACCACAGAACAATTTAAACAACAACTAATGATGGATTATCTTTATCCCCGGAGGATGAAGTTTTGGAAACCTGGTGCAGTTGCGCCTGGTGAAGAGGTAACTTTGGATGAGGAGGAGGCAAGTACAGTGTTATTAGCGGCAATGATACCATCAAAGGGGCAATTGCCGGTGCATAAACATCGAAACGAATTCCTTTATCTCGTGGAAAATCATCAGGTTGTCATTGTGGTGGGTCAAACTGGCTCAGGTAAGACCACCCAACTTCCCCAGTATTTGTTTGAGGCCGGCTGGACCAGTACCACCTGCATGGTCGCATGCACACAGCCACGCCGAGTAGCCGCCATTTCCGTTGCTACCCGCGTTGCCGAAGAAATGTCCTGCGAGGTGGGCGGTTTGGTCGGCTATAGTGTCCGTTTTGACGAAAAGAGCTCGCCAATGACTGGAATTAAATATCTGACGGATGGAATGTTATTCCGAGAGGCTCTCTTTGACCCATTGCTCAGTCGATACTCTGTAGTCATGATCGATGAGGCCCATGAGCGGTCCCTGTATACGGATCTGCTGTTGGGACTGCTTAAAAAGATTATAAAGAAGCGCAAGGATCTACGCATAATTATATCTTCTGCTACCATGGATGCCGAGGCCTTTAAGACGTACTTTACCCGTGATTCAAACCATCTGGCTGATTCGGCTATATTGACTGTCCAGGGAAGAATGCATCCCGTGGATGTGTTTTATCTACGGGAAGAGACACATGATGTAGTGGAGGAGGCCAGTTCTACTATAGTCAAAATCCATGCGAACGAAGATTCTGGCGATATTCTCGTCTTTCTTCCTGGGAAGGATGAAATTGATAGATGCATTGCATTACTAGAGGGAGGAGCCGGAGCTGTACTGTCCAAGGACCGGAGGAGACTATTCCCTCTTCCATTGCATGCAGCACTGCCACTTGAGCAGCAGATGCGTTGTTTTGAAGCCACTGGAAAGGGCGTTCGCAAGGTCATTATTGCCACTAATATTGCCGAGACTTCAGTGACAATCGAGGGGATTGTCTATGTAGTGGATAGTGGACGGGTGAAGCAAAAGATATTCAATCCCCAAACAGGACTCGATGTCCTACTTCTGACCTCTATTTCCCAGGCTTCTGCCCAACAACGTGCCGGTCGGGCGGGCCGCCTTTGTCCCGGAAAGGCATACCGTCTCTACACTGAGGATCAGTATGACAGTCTTTTGCGAAACACCATTCCAGAAATCCAGAAATGCAATCCAACCAATGTGATTCTGCAATTAAAAGCACTTGGGATTGGCAACATTCTTGCCTTTGATTTCATGTCGCAGCCAGCAACCGATTCTATGGCCCGATCGCTTGAATTTCTCCATGCAATTCACGCCCTGGACTCTAATTCACAGCTAACAATGATGGGCGAGGTGATGTCAGAACTACCCGTGGAGGCCACGCTGGGAAGAATGCTTATTGCATCGGCCGAATATCATTGTGGAGCGGAAATGTGCATCCTGGCGGCAATGTTGAGCGCAGGACCGGTGTTTGTGAATGTGTCGGGACATTTGCGCGGTGCTCTGGATGAGGCAAAACGTCGGTTGGGCGTGGAACAAGGCGATCTGGTTACACTTATCAACATTTACCGCTCGTATCAAAAACACGATGGTAAATGGTGCCAGCGTCACTTTCTCAGTCACAAGACCCTCCAAAAGGCAACCCGAATCCATGCCCTGTTCCAAAAATACATGCAGCGATATGGTCTCTCTATGATAAGGAGCAACTCTGTGATCCCTGTGCAGAAATGCATAGCCTCGGGTCTGTTTGCCCAGGCAGCCTTGGCACAGGCGGATGGAACATATCGCAGCATCCGTGACAACACTGTCCTCCACATTCACCCATCCTCAGTATTATTCAAGAGGGTGCCAGAATGTGTAGTCTTCCAAAATGTCTTGCAGACGAGTAAGATATGGATGCGAGATGTCACAGTAGTCGATTTGGAGTGGCTGGCAGAGATTGCACCCAAATATTACGAGTTCCAGCGTGTAAAATAGATAGTCTTGTCCAGGATGAATGGAAAGTTTTGTACAATTTGAATAGATAGCTTTATACAATATACAATACGGGTAGTTTGTATAATATGGATAGTCTTGTACAGTATGATTGGTCAGTGCTGTTTCCCAACATGAAGGTATTTCTTGTTCTCTTTTAACCGCCCTATAGGATTATAGAAATTCCACAGATTATGACGAATTGGCAAAGTTGATACCAAGGGGGTTTGGTAAAGAAGCACCAGAGAGTGACGGATTAACAGAATCGCGACTGGCAGAAACACGGCGACTAGAATCGCCGGCCATAGCTAAACGTCCAGCGGCTGAAGAGCTGCAGGAATACTCTATTGAATTGCCAGTGACACACAGTATCACCCTCAAACAGCACCGGAAGACTATTAGTGCATTGTCACTGGACAAGAGTGGGGCGCGCCTTGCGGTGGGTAGTCACGACTATACACTCTCTTTGTGGGATTTTGGTGGAATGGATCACACCCTCTCTCCTTTCCGCTACCTTGAGCCTACCGAGGGCTGTCCCCTCCGGTTCCTGCAATTTTCACCCGCCTCTGACTGGCTGCTGGTGGGGGGTGGTGGGACTCCCGTGTTACTGGATCGACATGGCGCATTGGTGATGGAATATGCAAAAGGTGATCCGTATCTGCGGGACATGCGGAAGACGGCGGGCCATGTAAGTGCAGTTACGGCTGGAAAATGGTATGGAGAGGACCGATTTGTGACGGCCGGATTGGATGGGACTGTGAGGTTTTGGGATGCAGAAAAAAAGAATTGCGAAACGGTTCTGGTGGTGCGTCCACAAGGAAAGACGGGCGGAAGATCACCTGGAGTCACTGCCCTCGCCATGATGCCTGATAATACCAATCTCTGTGTGGCAACTGCAGATGGATCCATTAGGATTTACTCCACAAAGGGACCGTGGCTACATGCAGACTCTATGGTTAGCGATGCTCACAACGGCGAAACTTCTTGTCTGGCAATAGATTCTTCGGGACGATACATTACATCCCGGGGTGCCGATGACACTTTGAAACTATGGGATGTGCGCTCCTTCTCCAAGCCGATCGGAGTAGTCAATGATCTGCCCAACACTAATGATGAAACTAGTTGCGTCTTTAGTCCCGATCAAAATCTAATTGCCACTTGTGTGTCGGCTCGAAAGGGAAAATCCTCAGGTTCTGTGGCATTCTTTGATACTGTCTCATTGGAAGCAGTGACTGAGCCCGTTTGTATTGGCGATAGTAGCGCAGTGTCGTTGTTGTGGCCGACAGTGCTTAATCAACTGATTGTTGGCTGCGGGGATGGAAATGTGCAAATGCTATATGATCCCCAACTCAGCCAAAAGGGCGCCATTCTGCCCCTCTCTCGATCCAATGTCAAGAAGAAAGAGTCCATGATGGCCTTTACTGTGGGCGGCATTCAGACCCCCAATGCCCTGCCGCTGTTCAAGACGCTTGAAGGCCGTTCTCTCAAACGCATTCGCATCAAAATGAGAAAGGATCCGCGTTCCTCCAGTCGTCCCGAGATGCCTGTCGATGGACCCGGTACTGGAGGTCGACTGGGCTCTTCGGTCACCCAGTCCATTATGCGCAATGTGCTTCGTGACACTCGGAGAGATGAGGATCCGCGAGAGGCACTGTTACGGTATGCGGAGCGAGCTGAAAAGGATCCAAAGTTTGTGACCCCAGCGTATAAAGAAACGCAGCCTACCACCATTCTAGATGCTGAATTGTTAGAAAAAGAAGCCCTTGCAGCGGAGAAGAAGCAGAAAGAAGAAGAGGCTGCTGCGATCCTGACGAGAAAGATACAAAGCAAAAAGTAATTTGTCAAGGCTGTTGCAAGTTGTAATGTACAGAGGTGGAGAGAGAGAAAATAGTGTACAAGTTATATTTGACTGGCATCCGTAGCGAATACGGCAAACCCTAGAGGATAATTGTAATGCGTTTGCATAAATGTCATTTTCCGTTCCGTCGTCACAGACTTTTCTTTTTGGGTATTTTGTGGCGTGGCAGTTTGGTCCACTCTGCGTTTCTTGGTCACTTGGAGCCCCTCTGTTTTAATGTTCTTTATCAGCTTTTCATCCTGAGAGACGCTCTGCAGATACTCCTTTACATTGCCCTTGTCAAGTTCGAGGGCGCATCGTTGGACATGTTGCTGGTTTGCGTATGCTGCACCGCAAATTTTGGCCAACATTCTGACGCCGACAGCTGTGCATGCCAGCGACACGGCTGCTGCCACCACTACGGGATCCACTGACCGGCCGCTTCGTCGAACCACCTCTTGTGCCACCACCGCCAAGCCGACATAACCTATAGCCGCACAAACACCCTCCAGTGTCACCACCCCCAGAAATCGCGCCGTCATCTCCAGACAGCCCGTCAATGTCTTGGGCGGGACGCCAGCCATCCGGGCGGCCTGAGGAATTTCGAGACGGATGCCAAAATGAGTGGAAGATAGGTGCAGACAGGCCGCCATTCCGCAGCGTGTTGTATACTTCTGGGAGCCTAATTGCGGAGATATCTGATGATAGAGGTCCAAAGCGTGCAGGTACACATTGGATTGAGGAGAAATTGCCAATGACTGGGCCAACGGTTCCATTGAGAGCAAAGTAAAGAAAATGTTTATCGTGCGCGTGTAGGTGTGTGTGGGGGGGGGGAGTATGAAAGTAATGCAACAGGGCAAGAATCTAACAGCTATATCATCTTTATATGGACCAAGTGAGGAAGAAAATCATCATCTTGTATTACTCGCATTATCTCTCTCATATTATCCCACAGTAATTCGTATCATTCGCATATAAGTGTATGGGAGTATGAAATTCATGCAACGGTGCAACAATGCAACAGTGCAAGAATCTAACAACTACATCATCTTTATATGGACCAAGTGAGGGAGAAAATCATCTTCTTGTATTATTCGCATTATCTCTCTCATATTATCCCACAGTATCTCGTATCATTCGCATTACCTCTCTCGCACTATTTTGTGTCATCACTATGCAATACAAATTCCACTTAACGCCATGTCAAAGTTTGACACAACCCCAATATTCATAAGTCCTGGAGTTACGTAATCGTAGACTATTGGTCAAGTGCACTGATTCGCCCGTGTTTGGGAGATTATACACGTTCATAGGCCAATGGGAAGACGATAAGGCCGGGCAATAACTGTTCAATAACCAACGACATATCACCATGCAGTTCTTAGCAAAACTCGAGGACCGTTTTCTCATCTCGCCCAAGCTCATCTATTTCGTCGTCTGTGCCTCTTTCTACGCGTTGCACGTCTTTCGTGCAAAATTTATTAAGCAGTATCTTGGGTTTGACGACGATGAATATGGCGACCTCTGCGCCGTGATGGCTTTAGTTAGCTTTAGCTTTATGACAATGTGGAGTACGCTGGCAGACGCGCTGGGAAGACACCGGACGGTGCTCATTGTCCTGTGTTTGGCCTTGGCGGGCTCGTTCGAGCTGTTTCTGTTTGTCATACGCGTCAACAATATGACGGCACGATTCTACCTTTCTGCAGCGGTACTGGGAGTGTACTCGTTCTTTGCGTCGGGAATGTTACCGCTGACTGACTTCTTGACACTGCGGAAGCTGTCTAATCGGCCTGGATTTAGTCGCGACTTGTACGGAAGACAGCGTCTTTGGGGGACCATCTCCTACGGATTAATGACGTCCCTCGTTGGTGTTGTGGTGCAAGTGTTTAGTCTCAATGCTCTCTTTTACCTAATCCCCGCGAGTTCGGTCCTTTGTGCCATTTGCGTCCTGGGACTTGCTCCTGCTGATGAGCCGAAATCGCTCAAAGGATTATTTTCTAGAAACCCCAAGCCAGAAAAGCCGATAGAGTCCAAGTCTATGGCCCCTGAGACGGAAGAGACTAAGCTGGTTGTCGGAGGGGAGGAGGCAGAGGAGGAAATAGAGGGTCCAAAAAAGCCACGTCCCATCTTTCAGCTCTTGAAAAATCCTAGCTATTTATTCATGTTGATCGTTGTCTTTATGACCGGCACTGCCCGCGCCGTCATGACAACCTTCCTCAGCAAATACCTAGAGGAGGGAGTCAAGCTTTTACCGACGCAGGTAGCAACTGCAGCCAATTTTGGAATCTTTCTGGAAGTTGTCATCTTCTTCTTCGGACCCACATATCTCCGCATCTTTGGCATCTATTGGCTGCTTGTCTTTGGACAGATCGCCATGGTTGTGCGATGCTGGGCCTATGTCATACTTCCCCCCACTCCCTCCAATTTCTGGCTCGTCTATCTAATTGAGCTGCTGAAGGGAGTGGCGTTTGGGTTCACACAGCTTGCAGGCGTCAAGCTGGCGAGCGATTCGGCGCCCAAAGGTCTGGAGGCGACTGCCCAAGCATTGTACACGTCCGTCTACTCGCAATTACCCACTGTGCTGGCTGCGGTGGCGGGAGGTCGATGCTACAAAGCGTTTGGTCCTAATCTGCTCTTCAATGTCACGTCGGTTGTATCTACAGTGGCGTTGTGTCTGTTTGTGCTCAAGTATGCTCTCGATGGAAGCATCCGATTCCCTGGATTCAAGCGACGCAGCCCGCCTGAAGAGACAATGACGGAGGCTCCGTAAATTATAAACTGCTCTCTTGGAGCGAGTATAACTGTATTGTATGCCAAGAAATTTTATTGTTGTAATGGGTTTATTAAGTAACTGAAAAAAGGGAGGGGGTAAGCAATGAAAGAGATAAAGTACAGAAAGATCCAATGAGCCAATTCGAGTTGAGCTGAGCTGATTCAGTTTGCAAAGGAGCGGGATATGAGGAGCTTAATGGCTGACATGGTGCTTTAACGATTTGCCTTTTGCACGTGTCCGATCAAAGAAAAAGGAGTTATTCTCTTAGCATGCTCGTCTGTTCCGATGAAAACGTTTTGGCTACGACCATCGTCTCTGCCGACAATGCAACGCGTCTGCTCTTTGTCAACACCAACTATCATGCGGCAAGCACCAAGCGCGAATGCACTCTCATCCTCACCCAATTCCCCGTGGGCGAGTCTGTTAGCTTGGCTTGGTCCGGTGCCGTCTTTTTGCTCGCATGGACCGCTAGTGGACATTTGGCCATTGTTGATTACCAAACCGTAGGATGGGCTTTGATGAATAACCTTGTAGAGGAGAGTGAGGGTAAAGAGGATGAATAATGGGTTTATTGATGTCGCATGGATCCCCATGGGCATACTCGGCGCTCTGCCGGGCTGTCGTTCCTTTGTTGCTCTGCAACCGTCTGGAACGCTGCTACTTTTTAGACAAATTGTCACAAATGGCCCGTTTCTTGTTGACCAGACGGTCCTAAAACTCCCAGTTGCTCCCAGAAAGGTGCATTTTGTCTTTCCCCAGGAGGAGCGCATCTCCTTCTTCATAATCCTCTCCGCTCCCAACTCACTGTATGCAAAGGAAATAGAGTTGGCCATTACTGTGGGCATAATGCGCGAAATAGGGGAACGGACTCTTCCACCCATGGACATTAGCTGTATTCTCTGGGACCTGCGTCAGCAACAAGCGCTATTGGTAGGCGGGGTTGGGACTGCCACACTCTGTATTCGATGCAGTTCATTGACGGACAATTCTTGCAAGGATTCTCAATTAATAGTGGATCATCCCATCGAAACCATCATCTCGGGGGGAGAGCGCGCAATTGTCTATCTAGTCTCCTCCCAGAGCGCATGTACCATAGTCTCTGTCACTGCAATGCAGGTCATTGCAACTGCCGTCATCAGTCCCGAGGCCCTTGTGCCAGTAACGCTAATTAGTCCCAACTGCACATCTCTGCATAAGCAATGTCTTTCAGCCAATCGCATTTATTTGTACCATCTCTTTTCAGACGGCTGCATTTTCGAATGTCGCTTGACAGATCCCCTGGCAGAGGATCGCACTACTGTTCTGCCAGAGGCCATTATGCTCGGGAGAAGTGTCTCTGACATTGTTCGTGCCATGTCCTGTTGTTCGGTCCGATCCATAGAGCTGATCCCCCCTTTCATGGAGGAGACGATGCGTTTATTGCGTCCCTCCATGAGGAAGGCACATCTTGCAGGCACCATCTTTTCTATTCTATCCGCATGGCCTCAAATGTCTGCCTACTATGCATTTTTCGTCTTCCTGTGGCGGGCTAGTCATTTTTGGGAGGTGGCCGTTGCATCCACTGAAGAGATGGGACGTACCCTGCAACTTCTCGAAAAAGCCGACGGCAGCAACTTAAGTTTCCAGTGTGATTCGCTTCCGCTGTTGACAGAACTGACCATTGAGATTGTCGATGGGATGGCAAATGTGTTTTCTGGAGATGATGTGATCCGGGATAGAGCGTTGCTCGTGGCTGCCATCCACCATCGTATGACGTCTAACATACTTTTAATCCACGCCATCCGTCAATCCCTATTTGTGACGGTTGAAAAGTACACGCAAAAGGGATTGCCATCGCTGTTGAATTACTTCAAATCCTATCTGACCCGTCTAGATAGCTCGATCGCCCTCGTCAACCTTGGCGCCATAAGTGCCTTTTTGGAGAGCATTAAAGCCAATGCGTCAGAGTCAATGTCTGTAATATTCAAAGACACTGCCTCCACCCTCAATTCACTGCGCTCTACAACTCTTGTTACGCGCGACCGTGATGCCGTGACTGGCCGGTGGATCTCGCCCGACCTCCAATGTGCCTCCTGTCCAAGTTGCTTCACCCCAATTGCACCTGCTTCCGTATTCCATGACGAGGTGCCCAGTTTGCCTTTTTGGCATGCGCATTGGCAGTACAGTTGTCCTTGCGGAAGCCCTCTTTAAAACAGAGAGAGAGTGTGTGTGTGTATAGCAGATCAATAGCCCCAATAAAGGATCTATTTTGAGTCAGAGGCGAGAGACGGCAAGATTAGCCCTCAAATGTACAGAGTCATGCTCCCCACCATGCAACAATCAATGCCCCCGCCTTCCAGCACCAAATAAGGCAATCGGAAGGTGACGTCTTCCTGGGCTCCAGACGATTGACATTAGGCTTCCATAATGGGTAATCATAATGTCGACATGCGTTGCCCAAAATGGAAATAGCATTAACAGTCCATGGCTATAAAGTTGCGCATTACCGCTGGCGACGGCATGCTTCAGACACCGACACTAAGTACAAGCTTGATTGGGAGGATGTTGAGTGAACAGCCAGCGCTAGAGCGGACACTAAGAAAGAGACATGTCATACGTGCGCAACGAGTTCAGTCAGAAGAACGCATTGTTACCCAAAGGAAGGACTACAGGCATCTGTTCAACATTCCAATGGCTGTTTGGTAGAATTATGCTGTATATAAATCGTTTCATTTGACGTTGAATAAATTATACTGTATACAAACCACTCCCTTGATATCGAGTAAATTATACCGTATACAAATCGCTCCCTTGACATTGAGTGAATTATACTGTATACAAATCATTACTCCCTTGACATTGAGTAAGTTATACTGTATACAAATCACCCCTTTGACATTGAGTAAGTTATACTGTATACAAATTATCCCTTTGACATTGATTAACCTCACATGTACACAAATCATCACTCCCTTGACATTGATTAACCTCACATGTATACAAATCATTCCATTTATTTTCTATTCGCTATCAACCGATTCCAGTCCGAGGACAGTCTTGCCATTCTTAGAAAGCACCCTGACTGAAATGCTGTTGGGACTAAACGTTAGCGCCGTGTCCACGTCTATATCATCCAGCAGGCTAATCAGATCCTTTTGGTCGTCAAAGTATTTAAGGGAAATGTCTTCAACCCGGTAGTTAAAGGTAGCCCCTAAAATCTTATGTGCGGCTAATAGCTTTCTCAGCACTTCGGTTTTGAGGTCTGTCAAAGTAGCAATATCAATAAATACGGGGGCCACATAAATATCCTTCCCATAGAATATCTTTAAACGCATCGGCTCCTCAGTAGTAGGAGGCGTTGCGGAATCGGGAACATTGGGTGCGACCTGCGGTAAGGCGGCAGCCACGAGCGAACGACGCCGCCGTTCCTTTACCAGTGATGCAGATGCAACAACAGGCGGCTTTGGTAGCTCCTTGGGCTTATTGAGCGCAATAATTTTTTCCATAGTGACCGCCCAGTTCTTCATCTTTTCTTCCATGTTGAAGCGTAATGTGCAGTACTCAGTGTCAACATTCCGATAAGTCATCTTTAGGGAGAAATTACCATCTCCATTGTGGGGTGTCTTGACTACCGAGGCGATCTGTGAGATGAAAATGTGTCCCTTGATGACAAGCTGATTTTTGGCCACCTTGCGAGGTCCAAATTTGATTTCTGAAATGCTCTTACTCTTTCCACACATAATCAGTGCCTTTTCATACAGATATAGATCAAGTTCCTTAGCATTGTCTCCCATTACAATGGTGCCCAGATCATGTAGCAATAACGGTCCGAGCATCTTTCTATCCAATCCCTTCCAGTCCTTTATGAAGGCTGCCATTTCATCTGCTGCCGCTGCCATGGCATTTCTTCTGCTCACCTCATTGACTCGAAGGGTCACACTGTTAACCATGGTAAAGGCCTTTTCAAGATCACCTCTATCGGGTGCATCGGGTGTGGACTGTTTAAGCATCTCTCTGAGGAGCAACGGGTATTTGCAAATCCGCTGCGTCGGTTTAATAAGATAGGCAGGCAGTACAGTCTTTGGATCCATCACACGTTCCTTTTTCATCAAATTAGGCATCTCCTCTACCACCTTTTCCGTGGCTTTCTTATGGTTGGTACAGAATACTTCGTATACCGAAAAGCCCTTTTCGTCGTCCAGGAAGAGTTGGGCCACACCGGCCATGTAAGATGCCCCCAAATTGTTAAGCACTGTTTTGGACAGCTTTTGCTCCATTTTCAGCAGGAAGCGACGTTGAAAGTCGACAAGTTTATCAAGATTTGCGAATATTGTCCTGTGGGCCTCTGGAGAGATGATTTCGTCCATTCTCAGCTCTTCTGCATAGCTTTGTAGCTTGTCCAGGTCGCCCACATATTGTCTTTCAGTCTCCAGAATCTCTTTGATGACCCTCAGACGCAAATCCAAGTTTTTCTCATCCACTGTGGTATGTTGGGACTCTGGTGGTTCTAGACTAAAGAGCGGGTTCTCCGCTCGCATCTGCTCAAGCTTCTTGTCAAAATTGATAGCTTGAATCCTGCCGATGCGTTGGAAGAAAGTGTCGGTCATGGCAATGGCCTTGGTGAGGGTGTTAGTGTCGTCAGAGAAGAGCTGTCCCTCGGGAAAAAGCTGATCCTCAGTCATATACAAGTCGCCCTTACAGGCTGCCAAGAATATCTTTATGTTCTCCTTTGCCGACGAATCTGAAAATCTCCTTTCACTAATTTCCGACTTTAGGGGATTAAACGTCTCCAAGATTCCCGAACGAAAGTTGTTTAGCAACAGACACAGCATCGTCCCTTGTCGGAGGAGTCGCCACGCTAAAAATACCGGGTCGTCAGCAAGCGTCTTGGGGGGACTCTGGGCCGCATAGTATCCCAGGACCGGCTCAATCACGTCTATGCGGATCTGGTCGATACAGGCGGCACGGCCAATAAGCTCCTGGCAGCGTTTGGAGATGGTTTTGACATTTTGCTGGGAAAGTTGTTGATTGCCCGAGATGAGGCGAGGCGCTGACATTTCTGTCGGACGCAAACTCAGTTGGGAATTATTTATGCCCGGACCAGCCAATCAGCGACAGTGTTTCCCCAGGGGCCAAATGCCATTGGACCAAAATTGCATAATCCCCAATAGTATACACAAGTGCCAATTGTAGGATAGGAGAGGGATTTGATTTGCTGCATGATAGCTTTAATCCCAATCGTTGGAAATGTGATTTGCTATACACTAACCAATCGTTGAACATGTGACTTGCCATAAATTAACTATCGCACTAATTGTGAAATTTCCAATTTACAATACATTGACTCTCGCATTAACCGGGAGATTCTTTAACCTGCTATGCACTAGTCGTGAAATTTTCAGTCTTTTATACACAGCTATCAAACTAATCTAGTGGTTTATTTGGGTCTCTTTAGTTTTCTTGTAAACACTGCATCGATATCACCTGCATCAAACTCGCTAATCACACGCTTTGGCTTGAATGGCCCTTTGGAGTTTCCTCCTTTGTCTCCCTTGCTCCCTTTGCCACCTTTCCCGCCCTTGAAATCCTTCTCATCGCGCTTTGGTTTGCCCTCTGGCACCTCTTTTCCACGATTGGCAGCCACTGCCTTGGGTGCTTCATCAAGCAAAAAAGTGGCCGCAATATGTCCCAAATGTAACTTTTTGATATGAAAAATAGACTTTTCCACAGTGGGATGGGTCGCGTATGCTCTGATGAACGACAGATATGCAGACTTTGCCAGGGAAAAGAGCTGTCCCTTGGTCTTGATTTTTCCCTGAAGCTGCTCTAGCCATGCAAAGATGCGCTTTCTTGTATCCAGATTTACGGTGGTAAGGTCTTCTTCAGGAATAGTTTCTTCGACTGTCACCTTTTCCGCGCTTTTTATGTCTACCTTTGTTGCAACACGCTCCACCAAAGGTTCCCATCGGAGTTTCTTTAGCTTGAGATTCTTCTTTTCTAATTCTGGTATATAATCCCGTTCGGACGGCATTAGAAAGAGAACCGACTTTCCAGTTTCCTCTTGTCTAGCAGTACGCCCAGCACGATGGATATAATCGTTCATGTCGCAAGGCGCATCATACTGAACAATACATGAAACATGACTCAAGTTGAGTCCACGTGCAGCCACGTCTGTGCAGACCAATAAACAATTACGAGTCTCCTTTGTAAAGGCATTGAATGTCTCGATGCGGGTCTTGTGCTCCAAACTACCGTGCAGCTTGAATTTGTTAACATCTTTGGGAAGCATTTTGAATGTGGGATCATTGAATAGCAACGAGATGAAATCCACCGTGTCGCAACAGATTGTAAACAAGACTATTTTCTGGGGTGTTGCGTTGGAGAAGGACTCTTCAAGGAAGCCAAGAAGCGCTGCGAGGCGCATTTTTGTGGGGGAAACAATATAAAAATGCTCCAGTTGAGTGTTAAAATCATTTGTAATGAGTGTCTTTGTATCTGCAGCCTTTAAACGGAGAGGTCCCTCCGACACAAGCAACGGATCAGTCAATTTGTATCCAAACAAGTCCTGTCTTTTGCCATCCACTGTTGCAGAACACAAGCAAACTTGCAGTCTATCGATCCTGCCCTTTCCCAGCGCACCCAAAATCTCTTTAACAAACTTTTCAAAACCAGAATCCAATAATCGATCCGCCTCATCAAAAACGACCCATCGACAGGCCGAAATTTGCTTGGCCCACCGTTCTGTATTGTTCAGATGGTCCACTAGACGACCCGGTGTGCCGACGACAATATGAACGCCCTTCCGAAGTCGCTCTTTTTCCGATTTGCGACGATCACCTCCAGAAAGGGTACCACTGACGAGCCAATGATCAGCACCATGCAGTTTTGCGAGAAGACGCTCCAGAGTTTGGTGTGACTGGGCAGCCAACTCGCGGGTTGGTACTACCACCAGTAATTGTGTCCCCATCATCCGAGCAGCTTCTCTAGTCCTGCCACTCTGGCGATGTTCGAGCAGCAGCCGATGCAGAATGGGCAGCAAGAATGCCAGCGTCTTTCCTGAACCAGTGCGCGAACGGATGAGTATATCACGAGGTGTCTCTAAGCCGAGTGCCGTAGTAATAACCTTTTCTTGTATATCAGACGGCTTCTCAATTGAGAAGGCTGCCTGGACCGCAGCACAAAGCGCAGGATCCAACCCAAGACTAGTAAAGTCGCTGGCCATGTAACCCCGGTGTGTCCCCAGCCATGCCCATATCTTTTGAGCGCAGTATTAATGAACGTTTCCTGTATATGTGGTGAGTTGTGAAATTATCAATTAATGTCGACCCTTATAGTCTTACATACGAGATACTAGGCTGGATAGACACGAAGTTTATTTGATCCCATCGGGCTGTAAAGCAGTGGAATGACTAGCTGGGTATCTAGGGATATGTGGTGGAAGGAAGAGTCGGAGGCGAGAAGCGGAAGTATTGACATTACCCATGCTTTAGCATCTTTTTCACTGCGCGGCAATACTCCCAATTCTTGACTCTTGACTCTCAATACTCAACTCTAAACCCCATAACTCTAAACTCCCACCACACAGCAATACAATACGAAACCACTGAAATTAAATTCTCTCGTCTTATCCAGCCCTCACATATATACTCTCGATATTGCGTCTTCATTTATACACGTTTATTGGCAATATAACGCCGTTATAACTCTGAATATTTAGTAAATCAAAATGTGTGCGTCGATGCAATTAAAGTTCGTTGCTCATCCCGTCCAAATATGCCTGAATGTCGTCAAGAGCCATGATGTTGGCCATCCCCGAAAATGTACCAAGGAGACTGGAAGGAGGAACTTCCACGTTGGAAAGCCTCTTAGCAACTTGTGGTGCTTCTGCTGCGGGAGCGTCTTCCTCTTTAATTACCAACAGCTCATGATTTCTAAATAGCGGCGGAATCTCCACGGGCCCTCTTGATGTGTAGCTAGATGATATCTCTGGGACGGACAAGCTTCTCTGCTTCACCGGCATCGGAATGCCTTGTCCCAGTGGGGCAGAAAGGAAAGCTTCGCCGGCCGCCGGCGTCGAAAAGATCTTTACCTGAGACTCCACATCTCCTGCCATGGCAAGGGCATCGACAGAGTTTGTTCGCTCCCCCACCTTTGAGTCGCCCTCTGCTCCGTTTTCGTTGTGTGGATTATCAAAAACAAGACCAAGGGAAGTACCCATTCCATCATAGGAGAATGCAACCGCTGGCATGGATTGGAATCGAGTGTACTGCTGACGACTGGCTGATTCTCCGCTTTCATTGGTAGACACATCGCTGGCTTCCTCAAGATCATCAAACAGTTGCTGCTGCGGCAGACCCTCCATCGTGTATCCATACGGACTCAGCTCAAATCCAGATGTGTACTGGGCCAGTGAATGGTCTCCAAAGTACATTCCAAGATCATACAAGGGGTGACTTTCTTCATCTCCACCTTCGTGTCGCTGGGGAAGCCGTGTGTGAGTAGGCAGGGATGCTCTAACATAGTTCATCGGGTCCTTCATTGTCATGTTCTGCAGTGAGCCGCCACGATCTCTCACCTGCCCCACCTCGGCCCGCTTCGCCTCAAGTTTCTCCTTGGCACGTCTATTCTGGAACCAGACCTGTACTGCGCGTGCATTCATTCCCAGCTTCTTAGCCAAGGTGAGTCTCGCACTAGAGTTTGGCATGGAGTCGGCCGAGAAGGCCTTTTGAAGAATCCTTAGCTGCTCAGGAGTGGTCCTTGTTCTCTTTTTTTTGGGGGCCTCCTCTTTGCGAATTTGGCTTTGCAGGATTTCAACCGTGGCATTTACAAATTTAACTTGGTTCGGGTTCAATGGCTCGTCGGGGTTTATATGCTGCAGTTGAGTGGCAAATGGCGACACCGATAAGGTATTTGAGCGTAATCCAAGGGCACCGGGCCGCAACATGTTCGGTGAGATGGATGCGGCATGCAACAACTCATTGCTGGCCAAATGCTCCGGCCATCCAGTGCTCCACCCATATGGATTCATTTCCATGCCGCCTTGGGGATGTGAATGCGAATGCTCATCACCCTCTTCCTTTAACCGTCCACGAGACATACGGTGCGTATCGGTATCTCTGATTCCCTCAGGCATCCAAAACAAAGTTATCTATGCGTCAGTGAGACATCTCAATATACCTGAAATAGACAATAAAGGTCCTGCTACTGTTTTTATACAACGATTGGCGAACCAGCGCCTTGGCAGCTTTGCCACAAAGGATGCTGCGGTGAAACTGGAAGGGGCGCTGCGAGTCGATGCACGCAACCACCAGTCAAGGGTGGAGTGTGAACTTTGCAATTTGCCAGTCCTGGTCACTTGCCTATTTGGGGTAATGACAATGTGCCACCAATCAGATCCCGCGGTCCCCAAATTCATCCTTATCGCTATCAGTGTACAGTCTTGCATGGAGTGAAAGTAGGATTTGAGACGGGCACTAGCACAAAATAATTCAAGCCCAATGGCGAGTGTCTTGTGCCAGCTTTGTGCATTTCGTGCACTGTGTGCGGGGTGTGACAAGTGGCAAACAAAGCGCAAAAATGGAATTGTTTACTATGAAGGTGGCCGTGGAGGAAGAAATGGAACTTTTGGATACCACAACATCCAAGCTAGCAAAAACAATCGAGAAAGAGGCTCCGGTAAGGTCTGCCGAGGATATCAAAGGAAGCGCTGTGGCTCTAGATGATAGTCGCACCGAGCGCATTAAGAATTTGCTGTATATCCTCCTGAACGTCTCTTCTGCAGTGGGGGTTGTCTTGGCAAACAAATTGGTTCTCTCTGTCTATAATTTTCAATTTGGCACTCTGCTAACCGTGTTGCATTTTGTCGTGACTGCCGCGGCATTAGAGGCAATGGCGGCGCTCCAAGTATTCCCGGTAAAACATGTGCCCGTCATGCGGATTGTGCCACTTTGTCTTTCCTTCTGTGGCTTTGTCGTGCTTACCAACCTCAGTCTGCAGCATAACACGGTAGGATTCTACCAGATGGCCAAAGTTCTGACCACGCCCTGTGTCGCCTTGATCCAGTTTTCATGCTATGGGATGAAATTCGAGCCGTCCGTAGTGACAACTTTACTTGTGACATGTCTTGGAGTGGTCATTGCCACCTTTACCGAGGTGAGTCTGGGCATGGTGGGGTTGGGATTTGCATTAAGTGCGGTCCTCGTCACTGCAATGTACCAAGTGGTAAACTTTATGGAAATGCCTCATGATTAGTGGGTTGGAACCAAGCAAAAGGAGCTCGAGTTGAATGCACTACAACTGTTGTACTACCAGGCTCCCATATCATCGGCAATGTTGGCAATCTGTACGCCAGCCTTTGACTCTGCCCACGCCGTCGCCCAGTTTCCTCTAACTATCCCATTCATGGTAAGCAAGTCTTGGTGTCTAATGCTGTAGATGGCTCTGTTGGTATCTGCAGCCATGGCCGTATTGGTCAACGTGTCCACGTTTCTGATCATTGGCCGGACGTCTGCAATCACATATAATATGGTGGGTCATGCAAAACTAGTGTTAATTTTGCTGTGTGGATATTTGTTCTTTGGCGGGTCGTTGTCATTCTGGAATTTGGTCGGAGTCGCTCTTGCCCTTGGCGGTATCATGACGTATTCCTATTTGACGATCAAATAAAGGGCATATTTTAAAAGTTTTCCTGATATGGCAGATTAAGTGGCTAACGCTGGGGATGTCTCAGCTCTGTGTCAAACACGAGCACTGTCTCTCAAATAACTGCCACGAAAACACTTGTCAACTTCCCACTAAACTCTATGACTCTTGCTCGGTCGCGCAGCACAACTGCCCTGAAGGCTTGGTGTGCCAGAGTGAATTACTGACCTGCCACCCACCGGGCAAGACGAAACAGGAAAATTGTATGGGCGATGAAGACTGCAGTCCTGCCATGTATTGCCATAAGAATTGGTGTCTTTTCCGGAAGACGCTATATGGTATGTGTGTGGAGAACAAGCAGTGCCATGATGGACTGGCCTGCTACCGAGGCTTTTGTTATGCGAAGTGCATTCCAGGCTCCTCCCAATATGGCTGTCCGTCCGGGATGTCCTGCCAAAACTCTATCCGACTCTGCATCTCAAACAGCACAACCAGTCGTCAAGCCCCCGTGCAGCACTTTAACGTGCGGAAAGAATTCATTGTCATTCCCATTGTTATATTGGCCGGCCTAGTTCTGATTGTGCTCGTGTTTGTCAAAGTGATTGTTTCCCAGCATGGAGAATCTGAAAAGAAGAGGAAACAACTGCCGCCCATAATGCATGAAATACGACATTCCGACTCTCCGCCACCGTATTCTGCGAATGCGACGCCGGTCTTGGCAAGAATTGATCCGACGACCACGAATAATGGGCCAGCCGTCGCAGTGTACATTCCCATGAACCCGCAGGACGGGGAACTGGGCACAGTTTTTCCCCACATGCCATTTCGCTAATTGTCAATATATATCCCCAAAAGGGTTGAAGCATTAGGGTGTATTTTATAGTGTGTGTTATAGTGCTATAGTGTTGTAGTTTTATGGTGATACGGTGACACGGTGATGTGGTGTCGTGGCGTTTGATTGAAATGTTATGTGGTGGAATAATCACTACAGACTTTGCTAGGCAGCAAGGAAACTCCTTTGTTGGCATCTTGTCAGTGCTTTGTTGGTATTTTGTCGGTGCTTTGTTGGTATTTTGGTGGCATTTTGATGGTATTCTGTCGGTACTTTGTTGGCATTTTATTGATATTTTATTAGTACTTTGTGAGCTTTTTTACAGGTTCCTTAATATATCAGCAATAGATTAGACGAGAACGGCACTATGAACAAATGATTCGCCATTCAGTTTACTACATCATATGTGCCATCATCTTGGGTCTAAGTAAGTTTTACTTCAGGCTGAGGATCCTCACGCCCAAGCCATCATCTCAACGTTCACCACTTGTAAATGCGTTTATTAGTCTATCATCAGCTATCAAAGATTTGTCTATTCTCCAACACTTTCTTCCTTCATGATATCAGAAAATGTGGGTCCATCGCTCCTATTGAACCAGTCTGACGGAATCGATTTTGGCGAGGAAGTAATTGTAGTGCTACCGCCGAGCGACACGTGTGGCGTCACTGGCTGTGACCTGGAGATCGGTGCCATATGCAACTCATCCTCCTGATTAATGCTGACTATTACCGGCGGGGCTCCAACCTGTTTTGCTGCACAAGTCTTGCGTGCCGCTGGGGCGCATACATAGCTCGCCACACCAAGAGCTGCAATCCCAATACAAGTAATACAAAGGACGGCGATGGACGCAATGAGCAGGACGTCCATCCAGCATGCAGTACGGTTGGTTTGGTAAGTGCACACTTTATTGGTGCATCCAACGCACCAATCCTTGGGAGCAGGCATGCACCAATCATCTGCCACTATAAAGCACTTATATTCCTACATCTCTGTGCTCCTGAATTTCAGTAGCAGAGGATACTGCGTCAATGGTAGTGTTAATTATACCACATGAATTAGATTGTGGCTGTTGACCAATAGTAATTGCGATGCTGGGTACTCCTAGAAAGAGGCGTCCTTGGCTTCCACAGGAAGAAGACTCGCTTTTGAATGGCATTAAGACGGTACCTGGATATTGTTTGCGTGCTAACTACTTGTTAGTATGGTGTGGGAAATTGGAGCTCAATGCTGGCCGATCCCACATTGACCTTTGATAACCGTAGCTCTGGGGACTTGAAGGACAAGTATGCGAGCTGCAATCCTCATTTTCATAGGTACCGTAACATACAGAAAAAGTTGCTTGCCACAGAGTCAGCTTTTAGGGTGACTTCAGTGGAAAGGCAACCATCCCATCGAGAGAAAGCATTACTTGCTGTTGGAACGTCCGAGGGCCCTACTGTAACGGACATTATGACAAAAAATGATCAAATTTCGTGTTCATTTGCGCCAAATGGCATAGAGTCTGAAGTTATTTTAATTGAGAAGCTGCCAGACGAGGCTTTAGCAGCCTTGGAGCAATACAAGGAAACACTGGTCGAAAAATTGGCCTTGGCCGCCCGCGCCATAGATCATATTCAGCACAGGTTGCAAGAAAAGCCAACAGAACCCATCCCTGCTCCGCCAGAAATTAGGCAGCCGTCTCCAGAGAAGCCTCTCCCGGTGCAGCTTGTGAATCAGACATATGACACTCAAATGATGGACGACGCTTCTAGTGAGCTCGAGGTGAAGCGGCGACGCTTAATGAATACGATGAAAAGGGCTCGTCAGAATTCAAACAAGGATAGCTGTCTGCTCATGTGAAGACTTGAACAATAATGCCCCGTCAAGGTCGGGCGGACCAGGAACGGGTAATAAATATTTTAGTTTATATTTTCGCACCCCCCATTTGGCAAGTTTGCTGTTTGTAGTCTTCCAGTTCAATCATCAGCCATGGAACGTGTGCCGAAAAAACTACGGCCCTTCCTTGATGGCACGCAAAAGTACAAATATAGACTCGGGGCACTGCTCGCCTTTCTTGAAAGCAGTAACGAGTCGGAGCAGCACAAGGTCTACAAGGACTTGGCTGACCAACTGGTCACCTTTGTGGTCGAGACATATAACTTGACCCTCGAGCGTCTCAATGTTGACAAGGAATTTTATGCAAAGTTTGAAAGGAGCCTAAATAGAGATGTGGATGAGCACTTCAAGGTGCCCTTGTTGCTGACGCGAGTTTTGAAATTCTTGAGACATGAGGTTGCGACTATGGCACAGTGTGACCAACTCTGCAATATTATCCGAGTGCTCCTCCATCCAGGCAACCATCCTGCGCTGCGTCGCGAAGGTCTCCAGCTCCTCATGCTCTGGCTCCGTGACGAGTCATGTGTTGTCCCAGAAGCAGTCACTCTCTTCGAGTCGTGTGTGCCATTGTCGTTGTTTGTTCCCGAGGGCGAGATGATTATGCTAGACCAAAGACCATTTCCCTTGGCTCCCGACAATGAGCCGCCGTTATTTCCCGCACCCGCCATGGTGACACCAAAGGAACAGGCGCTGACATTATTCACCGAAATTTTGAATTTCATGACTTTTGACACTGACGCGGACCGATCTTCCACGGGATTCTTGTATGGACTTTTTCGGGAGTACTATTTGACTCCGCTTTATCCCAATGTTTGTAAACGGGTAGGGTTGACGGAAAAGACGACAGGATTTGTCAATGGCTGTCCACATGCTCTGCAGGCCATTTTGATGCGCTACTTTGCAATGTGGACGATTCAGAGTCCGGACTTGTTTGAGAGAAACTCGTCGGGGACATTTATCCCCGTGGCCACCTTTATCCTGCAGGAAATGCTGCTCAGCTCGACGCAAGACTTGGAGCTGATCCATGAAATTATTGGACAAAGTCTACTGCTTCCTTATTCTTATAAACCGGTTATCAAGATTGCGGTGGGAGTTCTTCGCACTTGGGTCTTTAATTCCCGCGAGAGACGTCCTGCGTTTTTGCAAGCAATGGCTACTAACAAGGTGACTGCCAATCTGATGGAAAAGGTTGGGATTGAGGCCGATGGTGTTCTCGATTACTATCTCCAGCTCTACATGGGTCTCCTCTCCCGACTCTATGACGGCCGATCCACGCAAGGACAGTCAACCGAACAGATTGAGTTGTACCGCGAAGGGGTTTATTTTCTACGCGGACTGGCCATGAAAGTGTTCTTTACCCTTAGTCGCGAGTCGTGGGATTGCCTGCTGACAACACTGATGAATCTTATGGAATTCCAGCTCACACAACAGAACAAATATGCCATTGTTTCGAATCCGGATTCAGCGGAAGAGTTTTCCCAATTGCTGGCTGAGACGCTCTATGGGACCTGGATTAGATCCGAGACGGTTCTTCAGGCCCACTGGGAGCGGTTTGCCATTGTGCTCAATAAATGCACCCGGTGGTCTCTAGTCGTGGAGGAATGGACAAAGACGGTGATGACTGTAACGGGGATGATGTCGGAGATTGTGTTTTCAGTTGACAAAAAGACCCTGGAGGATTTGTCAGTGAAGCGGAAGCAGATTAGAAATGGCACCTTTGAGGGATCACAGCTGCTGTCTTTGCTAAACATGAATAATCCCATCGGAAGGGCGATGAGTGCTGAACTCGCAAATCCTGCCCACGGAAAGGCCATGCAGACGCACACTTCTGCGGATCATTTCCTTTCCTGGACAGAATCCGCTTGGGCCAAGGAAAACATTGTCTTTTTGTGGCGAAATATGCTCCGGGCCTTGGGAGATATCAATGCCATTGAACGGCCTGAAATCCACGAGATTGCGATTCGCTGCATTGTGCAGGTATTTGAGCAACTCTTGGCTATTCGTGAAACGCAGGCGTACATCTGCCGTCCCCTTCCACCTATTTATGAATCAGCCATTACGCTCTTGGATGCCTGTGACTTGCCAGCCAAAATGTATGAACGCAGTCGCTGTCTGGCATATTCCGCCATTTGCAGAATGTTCTGCCGTCTCCCCGACATGTGCTTCCCGGACGAGTTCTATGTGCGCTTCTATTTGGCCATTGTCAATGGGCTTAGTGACAAGGACGATGCGGTGGCTACAGTCATTATGCTCTGTGCATCGCATGTTTTGGGAAGACAACTGCCCGGCTCGACAATACTCATTCCGGCTTTCCTAAAGTGCATTGCGGGAATGTTAAATAGTCAAATACCCTTGGACCGTAGTGGAGTCTTGGTGCCCATGATGCGCACCGTCTCTGCCATTGCAATTCTGCCCGATGTATATCCAAAGTTGACAGTTCCGAGGATTGAAGCGCCCCTACCCATAATGTCTGCAATCCCAATCACTTGTGCGGGCGAGATGGACTTGGATGGGATTAAAATGCAGGTCAAGGATTTACTGTTTATGCTTGATCTTCAAGAATATACCCGAAACGACCCGCCCACCCACTCTATTCTTCTGTCTGTCGTCAATGTGTTGCTGATCAACGAGCTATTGGCACAGACAACACCAAGTGAAACATTGGTTGATGGATATTTAAATGTGCTACTGGACCATTTGCTTCCAAAGGACGCTGCAGTTTTGCCAATCATTTTTGATCAGTTTCTTGCACTTGCCCAACTTGCTCCACTGTTTCAGGGTAAATTTGGCATTGAGCGCGAAGTATTGATAGTGCAACGTTTAGTTACGAGCATCCGCTCGGCCTTTTCGGATGTGGATGCACCGGCAGGTGAGCAGGACGAACTAATTTCCAAGCTAATTGTGACGCTTTTGGAATGGCTGATGGTGCTTCCACACGATTGGTTGACTAAGCATCATTCATTGCGGGAACAGGTGTTTGCAGTTTTAGAAGAGTCGCTCCGGAAGGCAACCTTGACAGCCATGAGTCGATCACAAAGTGTCATGGGAATACGAAGCGGCGCCGTGTCACCTTCGCCACGAAAGTCACTTGATCGTCTACCCCCGCCGCCGTCCCGGGACGACAGCACTTCTGAGGATGAGGAGGAGCCGTGTTTAGCCAAAGAGGCGGCTGAATTTGCACTTGTTCATCTGATGCATCATTTGAAGAATTTCAGCCCAGAATATGGTCCAACCATGGTCAATTCGCAAATCTCAGAACCAGCCTGGCACCAGCCCGGAGAAGATAGGATCCTCTACTTTAGTCTGGCAGATTCGGCCATTTTGGCTCTGCAACAAATTGGTGGAGCTGATCTTGATGGCAAGCCGCAGATGCGAATCACTATCCGAAATGCTGCTGGTCGGTTCACTTGGAATTCGCACTCGTTCATAGAGACGTTTGATCATCGCACCTCCTCTCTGTTCCCTGCGGATGCACCAGAAAAGTGGCAAGATGTGGGGCGGGCAAGGGACTTTGATTGGATTTCGGGCCGGGTCAGCGATACCATTGAGCGATTCAATCCCCTTAAATCGTTGAGAGAGTTTACACGGTCGCCAAAGATGATGCCCATCTATGAAGAGGGAAATGTGGAGCTTGAAAAGACGGACATGCTGAAGGAATTGTTGGATTATATTGGGGAGGAGCATCCGGGATGCATCAACAAGGAACGCACAAGTCTGTCTCTTCCCAATCCCGTTCCCGAGGCACAGCGGGAGGCGGTCCAGCGGGTAGAGGAGTATTGTAAAGAACAGATTGAGGCAGAGAGACAGGTGGCACAACAATATGCCAAGGCTGCTGGACATGAGGCCATCCTCCCCAGTCAGCCTTCCACAAAGGCAATCCCTCCTTTCCACTATTGTCGTCAATTTCTTGCCCATTTCGGCTTCCTATCTCCTCTTGAGAATGCCGATTCGCCCCTTCCTATCCACGTCTTGACCAAGACAACGGGACTGGGCCGTGATTTGAAGGGATTGGACATGAAGCACGCCCGCAAGGTGGTTAAAGTAGCTGTGGTGTATATTGGGCCTGGCCAGGAGGATGAGCAGACGATCCTGCAGAACACGCCCGAAATGTGCAGCGACGCATATAATGAGCTGCTCCGGTCTTTGGGATGGCGAGTGGATCTTGCCACCCATCCCGGCTACACAGGCGGTTTAGAGTTGGGAATGACTATAGACAACAAGGCACTCTATCATTGTAACTCTACAACTGAAGTCGTTTTCCACGAGGCGCCCACCTTGGTCTCCACCGATGACTCTGACTCTAAAATGATCAGCAAGAAACGCCACATTGGCAATGACCACGTGCACATTATATGGAACGAACATTACCGAGACTACCGCCCGTCGTTCCGTGGGGACTATGCTAATGTGAATTTGGTAGTCACGCCTGGTGCAGGCCATCTATACCGCATCTCCATCTTCCGGGAGTCTTCCATCCCGCCCTTTGGACCGCTCTTTGATGGGGCCCTGGTGCCACGACCGCTTCTGGGGCCTTTGCTTCGGGCTACGGCGATCAATGCCCATCGGGCCGTGCTGACTCTGCTGGGAAGATCTATGAGACATCCCATGTCCCATCGGGCCCGCGATCTGGCGTTGATTGTAGAGCGACACGCTCAGCAAAAATGGTCTTTGGAACAAGTGCTGTCATATTGCATGTTTGGGAATATGGTATTACCCGAGGAGATGCCCAAGGAACGACCGGTTGAAGTGGAGCGACAAATGGAAAAGTTACAAATTGAA
>MTSL01000041.1:25636-41699 GCA_002794465.1 Paramicrosporidium saccamoebae | reverse complement strand
CTCTTCTCGCCTGACAGTCCATACTATTTATCCCCACTACGCGACACCTATACCACAGCTGCATGTTAAACGTAGCCGTTAGGTCCGCCACGTCTCAGCCACTGTCATTTTCAAAGGCAAACTTGCTCTGTAGACAATGTGATACACTGACGAGTGCCTAAAAATTCCGCAGGTTCTGTAATTAAGCAAAAGGCTCCTTGCAAACCTTTGTCCCTTTTGTCTTGCAGACAATTTGGAAACGTCAGGCTCCCTCCCCTGGTCACTCCCACCATGGTGGCAGACCAGGGTACAGACATAACGGAGCCTCACTATGACAGCTGCCACCACTGTTCTCCAGGACGACGGAAAAGCATCTTGGCAGCTCAACAAGCAGCTGGTTACTAAATTCATATATGGATCGTTCGTGTTTAGTCTCGTCCTGCAAGCCGTTGCTTCACTTGCACAAATACTCCACCTTTATCAAAACCACCGACCTGGTTTGACGTTCTTAGACTATGTTATGGATTGGAGTAGCATGGCACTCTCTCTGGTGGGAATAGTTACAATGCTGTTCTACTTTATCATTTTCAAGAGGCACGGAGTGGCAAAGGTTTGGAAGTGGGCTTGCGCAGGCGAGATGGCAGACAAGCCCCTCTGGGTGCGTTCTGCGCGCTTCTATTCTGCTTGGACTTTGTTCTGGCTACTGGGGACCTATTTGCTAATGGTGGTGGGAACCACTGGTACAAGTAACATGGTAATCATGGCTCAGTACTTGTTGGATTCTGCCCTTTGCGTGGCCCTCGGCCTGCTGCTGCTGAAAGTATCCAGCTGGCCCCGTCGCCATTTGGCTTGTTTCGTCTTTTGCGCGGCAGCCCTCCTGGTGGACTTGCTAATTTTGGAAAAGATTCTTTTTGTACTCAGGTTTGCACCAGCCCTCCCTCGCATCCCGTCCAATGAAGAAATCTTCAAGCTTGCCGAGCACCAAAACTTTGACACATCTCGTGTTCGGACACTTAATATTACCAATGCGTTCTACGCTAGTTCCATATTTTCAGAGATCATTGTGATTGGGGGGCCGTTATTGGCACTTAACGGTCCTGATCAAACCGTGGCCATAATGGCGCATGAGCTTGGACATCGCGCTAACCGGCACAATCTCAAACGTATGGGGATGGATCTTATTACGGAAACTCTTTGCAATGCGGCACTGTTTTATTTCGTCATCCCGAATGCGGAAATATTTTCACTGTTCGGCTTTGAAAGTGAGCCGGTGATTGCTGCCCTGCCCATTATGGATATTTTTAGAGGTGTTGCTAGCACACTATTTCAGCCAGTGTACATGGCCTTAAGTATTAGCCATGAATATGAAGCGGATGCGTATGCCGTCAAATTGGGACATGGCAAAGGCCTGAAAGAGTTTTTTGGAGCTCTAGGGGAGAACCGGACAGCAAGCAAGATTTTCGAGTATGTCTTTCTCTCCCATCCATCTAACGAGCACCGCGTCGAGGCCGCTAACGCCCTTATGAATGAAAAATCTGCATAGACTATAGGGTATTATTAAACTAACGTTTTGTTAAAACTGGTCACTTGGACTGTCGTGTAATGCTCCCATTCCTTCTGGTATGTGCATCTTTTGCTGGCGAGTCCGATCATATGGGTGGGTAAACACTGCCACGGGTAAACTCTTTTATAATCATTTCCATCAATTTTGTCACCTCCTCAACAAGAGCCAGCCAACCACCCACTATGGACACTTTGTGCCAAATTCTTCCAGATTGGGAAATATAAATACTTGGCGTGGATGCTCCAGACCATGGCTACTGACCTCTCCCTCTTGCCCGATGCAGCAGCGGCAAAACGCTGGTTACCCTCGAAAGATCAAGCAAAGAAAATATTTTACGCTCCGCTGCTGGTTTCGTTGGTGATTCAGTGTTGTGCAATTGCTTTTCAGACCGCTCATCTGATCATGTACGCAAGATCGAACCCAACAATGGGGACTAGGGAGAGTGTTGGAATGATGTTGACACTAACGCTATTTCCGGCGGGTCTACTGACGCTAGGCTGCTACTCGATGTCGTTTAAGAAGCAGTGGATCCCACGCCTCTGGAAAAGGGCCAACGAGGGACGGTTCGCGAACGGCTCCCTCTTGGTCCGATCAGTGGATTTCACAGTCTTTTGGAGCGCGCTAATATCCCTCAATTTGTTCAATTATATTCACCTGGCAATGTCGATCAAAGGGCTCCTTCTACTCTTTGCAGAATACTTTCTCAGCATCGTGGGGAGTGTCTTTTTGGCAATTTGTTTGCTAAAACTGAATGCCAAAAAGAGTCGCCATGTGGCATGTTTCTGGTTCTGTCTGGTGACTATTGTAACAACGCTTGTTGACTGGGAGAGGGGCTTTCTGCCCATTGAATTCTTGCCGCGACTAAAAGAGGACAAGAACACAAAGCCGCTTTTCAAGCTTGCAAGACAAGATTACTTTGATACAAAGCAAATCTACGAGGGCGAGCGTTTAAACAATGCATTCTATACGCGATCCCTTCTACGGGAAAAGATCATCATCGGAGACTACCTTTTAGAGGGGAATACACCGTCAAGTGTAACCGCTGTGATGGCCCACGAGCTTGGACACCGCTTCAACAACGACTTGACTGTTCGACTTTACGGAATATTACTGAGTCAGACGTTCTGGAACGTGGTCATGTTTTACATTATCCTTCCCTCGCCCGAAGTCTACGCCGCCTTTGGGTTTGATACCGAGCCGATAGTTGCAGCCATTGCGTTGCGTGAAACCTTCCACTCTCTCTATTCTTTGGCCCTGACTCCGCTCTCAAATCTGTGGAGTCAGCATGTGGAGTTGAGGGCAGATCGGTTTGCAGCTGAAATGGGATACGGAGAATCCTTGATCAAGGCTTTGGAGGAGATTTCCTTCCATAAAACGGGGAATTGGCTCTATGAGGCCGTCTATTGCTCCCATCCCTCCAATGAACGGCGGATTGCGGCAATTCGGAAACAAATGGCCCAGATGCGCTAATATATCCTGATCAGAGGGCAATAAAGGAGTATTTATTGAATGGACACTATGATGGACTAATCTTCTAAACATGGCCGCATGGTGGATCCGATCTAGAATTGAAACGCTGTACTTAGTCCCCTTGATCACTATCTTTTCGGTCCAATCCGTTGCTACAATCTGCCAGATAGTTCAAGTTTACTTTCACGTATTATCTAGTAGCCTCGACTATCCCAACATTTTATCTGCCAGTGCCACACTGTTCGTATTCCCGTATTCTCTGCTCCAGTTGTTGACTTTGGCATTGGTGGTGCAGCGCAGATGGGTTGCCAGATTATGGAAGGCGGTTCAAGTCTTTTCCATGTCATCCAATACCATGCGCCCCGCCGCCTTTGCCGTCAGTTGGTACTCTTTGCTCGCCCTGTGTCGTAACCCACAATGGGTTATCACAATGGTGCAGCAAAACATGGTGCTGTGGATTCTCGAGTGGAGCTTTTTTGTACTGGGGAACGCAGCCTTGTCGCTAGTGTTCCTCAAAGCCATCTCATGGAAACGCACCCACTTGGCATGTCTCCTCTACTGTTCACTTTCCACAGCGTTCTTTGTTGCCGACATCCAGAAAGGGTTCCTGCCATACCGTTTCTTACCGCCGCTAAAGTTGAATGAGAAAACTGCCGAAGTCTTTTACTTGGCTGCGCGCTATAATTTTGATCCTCAGCTAATCCGTCAGACAAATCGTGACTACTTTATTTCGTTTTCTTCACATGACTCTGATGGGAAAAAAATTTACATTAGCAAGGGCATTTGGAATCGACAAGAAAAAGCGGCAGCCATGGCTTATGAGTTGGGCCGTCTTACCCATCAGGATGCAAAGATTGAATGGGCATTGTCTTATGGAAAACGGTTAATCTCAGACATTCTCATGTTTTACTGTATTACACCTGAAGTTTATGCTGCGTTCGGGCTTGGTGATGAGGCGGTAATCGCCGCAGTAGCGATCCGTGATGCATTCTCCGCATCCTTTTCCACCCTGCTACGACCATTTTACAATCTGTTCCAACAATCTCGCGTATATGCAGCCGATGAATTTGCCACATTGGCAGGATATGGAGAGTACATGGTGTCTTTGATGATGGATCTGCCAATCAACCTGACTGCCAACAAGTTTTTCGAGGTAGTACTCTTAAGTGAGCCCTCCAAGAAAAGACGGAAGGCTGCCATCCTTCAAAAGATGAAGGCTTTGTGATTTTGTAAATCTGTAGAGTAGTGAGTTTGCGGGGGCAGTGAATTTGTGGGGTAGTGGGTTTGCGAGGCAGCGAATCTATGGGGTATTGGGTTTGCGGAGCAGCGAATTTGCGGGAATCGTGGGCTTGCGAGGCAATAGTCCTGTTGGGCAGTGGATTTGCGAGGCAATAGACGTGTGGGGCAGTGGGTTAGTCACCACATATCATCAAAAGTAAAAGTTGAGAGGGCTACTGATGAGCGATTGAATTATCAGAGTTCTCTTCCCGCATGTGCGGATCGCTTCTATTATGCAGTGTTGGCAAAGCCTGTTTAAATACTTAAACATTATTTTTCATCCTATAAACAGCAGTATGTATTCACATTCATTAGATGCGCTTATAGAGCGCAATCAAGTTATGGCATTTTGGACAGATGTGCTCAACATCCCTCAACCTCCTGGAGCAAAACGGCAGGAGACAGCACCCATAGACCAATCCCACGGCGCTCATTGCCAAACAACAAAGCCAGGTCAGGCATCCGGTAGCGGGCTTTGTTTCGGTCGTCACGGTCGTTTTGCAAAACGGACACCGCACCATAATCGGTCTGTCCAAGATGGCGCCGGCTGTAATCACAGTCTGCACTCCACTCCCGTCCTCCACATAGCTCGTCATGGTGTCGTAGCGCATCGCCGGGATGGCTACGAACGAAGTTCCGGCCGAGGGGTCGCCAGTTGCGGCTGTGTAAGTGGGCGGTGGGACAGCTGGGTACGCCTGAAAAGGCGCCTTCTCGCCTTCGGGATTCATGCTGGGGGAGCCAATCAAGTTGAATGGATCATAACGAGGGAGAGTCTCCTTAAAAAGAAGACTGACCAATGGCTTATGTGTATCTGAGTATAGTCTGATTAACCCCAAGTGTATCGGGGGGGGTGAGATGAGAATGGGTGGGTGATAAATGTAGCAATTAAGCCGAGCTAAGCTAGTGTGATTATAAAGTGAGTTTGGCGTCGCGTAGGGATATATACGTTGGATGCGGATTTGCCATGTAGAGCGACTTGCATTAGAGGTTTAGCACAATTTGTTTATTCATACAAAGGGTAACTACCAGAGAGGAGCAGCGTTGGACTGTTGTCCGAACTGGTTAGGCTGTTGCGAGGATTGCTGACCGTTGGACTGCTGGCCGAATTGGTTAGACTGTTGACCAGATTGATTGGATTGTTGACCAAATTGGTTAGGCTGTTGGCCAGATTGGTTAGACTGTTGTCCAGATTGGTTGGGCTGTTGTCCAAACTGCTGTCCAGACTGTTGCCCAGACTGCTGTCCAGACTGGTTGGGTTGCACAAATGGCTGCATTCCAGAGGTTCCATCCCTCGCCTTAGCATCTTCTGCCTCCACTCGATCTGCCGCATCCAACAAAGGCTTGGCAAATGAATACAGTTTCTGCACCTCGGGTATATTCACGACATCGTCGCCCGGATTCTTCTTTCGAAAGTCAATAAACAGGGTTAGGCCTTGCAGCATATTAGCAAGCTTGATATCCATGGCTTTGATCTCATCCAAAGTAAAGTGATGCGTGGGGGTTGAAGACTGGCCTTGAGGTGATGAGTTTGCATTAAACTGCTTCGGAGGCGGTTGATTCCAGCTGGACTGCTTGGGTGGCGGCGGACTGTTCCAGCCCTGCTGGGATGACGATGGGCTATTTTGCGGTCCCTGTCCCCAACTATTCTGTTGCTGTGGTTGATTACCGCTACTCTGCTGCTGCGGCTGATTACCGTTATTCTGCTGCTGAGATTGTCCCCAGCTGTTCTGCTGTTGTGGCTGATTCCAATTAGAAGCAACGACCAACGCCGGGATCGAAGCAATCAACAAGTAGCTCTTACAATGCATATTCAGTGAATTCCGTTGGCAACCTCCAGGCCCAGACGTATAAGACAAGTCTGCTTCTTCGTTTCGAGTAATCTACCAATCAACCACCTCGGCTCTAGCCAGTCAATCATCTTTGTTTGGCCAATCAATAGCCTTTGAATCATCCACACTTTACTGATTCACAGCTATGCATTGTGGACGGGTCACGAGTAGTCACGCTATTGAATCGCAAACATGCGCTTTTATTCAGTTGGTTATTCATGCGACTGATGATGTGGTGGCTATGGTTGTCGAAGAAACGTTATGCACTGGTTCACTAACGGCTGGACGTGTTGCAGTGTGACTGGAAACGCTTGGGGGTTTCACGCGAACAGCAGCCAAAAGAGAGATGCTGGGAACCAAAAAGACGATTGCAGTGATAAAGTTCATTATTGTGCCAACTCAGACACTCAAGGCCCTTATATAAGAGGGAATGGTATGAAACTATGAATCGAGATGGTATGAAGTATTGTCCAATGGGGTCAAACATGGTGAGACAACTGCCAGCCGCCAATAGCTTGACAGGTGGTAAATACAGAGTAGAGTAATTTGTTATAGTATTCAGAACTAAATGATATTTATTGACCACTAGGGCAGACTCCATCTTGATTGCTCATCATGCACTGCATAATGGGCCAAATGGCCTGAGCATAGTTCATCTGCAGTTGATTTTGCGACATCATTCTGGATGCTGCCGCAAACGTCTGCAGCTCAAGACTAAAGGCACGCAAACGGGCACGAATTGCCTCCATCTCATCAAGCGTGAATTGGTGAGGAAGCGTGATATCGCGCATCTTTAACGGAAGACGGCCAGGAACTTGACGGTTTTGCTGATTAGCCTGGTTAGTTTGGCTGGATTGGTTGGGCTGGCTGCCCGAGTTGAAGGAAGAGCCACCAAAGTTGGAGGCTGCCACCATAGAGCCAAAGATTCCGGCTAATATTGTGATAATCTTCATTAACGAGAGTACATTGGATTGATGACTTTAAACTGCATCTTGAATCTGTTGCAAAGTTCCAAGCCATCGACCAATCAAGTAGCACACCAAAATCAAGTACAAGTGGTCATATGGTTTATTTAAGTACAACAATTTATCCGAGAGATGGGGCCTGATCATTCTGTTGCGACTGTGACGATGCATCAGCTCCAAACTGCGGAGCCTGGCCACCCGATTGTTGTTGGCTAAAAGGAGATGACCCTGATTGTTGATTGAATGGAGATGACCCTGACTGCTGGTTGAATGGGGATGACCCTGATTGTTGACCAGATCCAGGTTGTTGACCAGATCCAGACTGTTGACCAGATCCAGGCTGTTGTCCAGACCCAGGCGGCTGTTGCCCAGATTGCTGGCCAGGCTCAAAATCCTTTCTAAATATGCACTTCAATAACGGCCAAACCATAGAGTAGACCTCCTGTTGTCTCTTCATGTCACGCTCTCGGTCTTCACTCAAGAATAAACCAATGGCGAGATCCATAATATCGAGCTGATTCATCAACATTTGTCCCTCAGTGGGAGTAAAAGTGTGCGGCAATTTAATGGCACGCAGCTGATCCAATACAGGATCACGTTGTGTAGCCAGAACACTAGCAAGTAGACAGAATAACGACCAAAGAATCGGTGGCATCGCCTTGTTGATACGACGATTCGATGTGACAGCTCTATTATTGGACAAGTGAAACTTGCAAGAAGAACAGTAACCAATGAGGATGGTGAATGAAAATATTATTATATCAGTTATCCTTGCCAGAATTTAGGCTGTTCGTCTTGGAGGAGCACTTTCCGTGTCACCCCGTCCTTGTCAATAATCGCCAAACGAATGACACCGCCTGAGGAGCCGTCGCGACTCATTGCCAAGGATAGTGAGTTTGCCACAAATTGGATGCATTCATCGCGATTCATCCCGTCGTGGTAAGCGGCGTCGCAGTATCCGTAAATATATGTAGAGCCAGAGCCTATTGCAATTAAAGAAGGGAAACACCAACGTACCGCCAATGGCAAAGGGCTGCTTGTGGAGGGACCCTCCAAGAGGGATGTTATACACTGAACCGCCCTCATACTTGTCCCATCCGGCCACAATAATGCCGGCCATCAAGTTGTCCTTGTTGTTGTAGCAAATCTGTTGAAACAGTGTCGCGGCCGTCTTTACATCGGGCGCCTCGCCCTTTTGCACCGAGACAAGTTGCAAATGATATCGGACAATATCCGAAATGGCCTGTGTGTCAGCCGCCGAGCCGGAACGACAGCAGTATATGAGGTCATGGATGGGCGTGAGTTTGTCGGTGACGCGATTGGCAATGTAGGAGCCCGTGGTGGTGCGGGAGTCGGCGCCCACTACAACCCCGCCGTCAAATTGCACGGCCATAATTGAGGTCTACAAATGTCAATGAATGGAGGAGAGAGTACGCCGAGGGAGACTGCCTGACTGAGGTCGTCTGAAAGCATTGTTCTGATTGGCCAGGGTCGTGGATTCCTTAAGGATGGCTTCTTTTGTAGAGGAACTATTGTGGACCCAAATAAAACATGATTATCTCATATACAATAGAACTACATATAGCGCGGCATGACCTTCAATATTGCATCTAAATAAACCGGGGACGGCAATGTCCTGTCCACGAGATTCATCTTCGGCGGGCCATGCATGTGCCGTCCCAATTGACGAACGGAATCAGATGCCCACTGACTTGGACCGTTTAGTTGAGGGAATGTCCTCGGCCAGAATAGGCTCGAGCATTCCGCGGGCGGACGCCTCGGCCACCTGGCTCTACCCGTCGCCGCAAATGTTCTTTAATGCACTCCGCCGAAAAGGCCACACCCCACAGGCAGAGGACATGGAGGTTATTGTGACTATTCACAATATGGTCAATGAACAGACATGGCAAAAGATACTCTGTTGGGAGCGTTATTACCATCCCAACGCCGACCCCAAGTTGAGTCGGTTTCTGGGCCGGCCGGACCAACTCTCGCCGAGGGCATGGTTTAGGACGTGGCTTCTAGGATACACACGGCCCTTTGATCGACACGACTGGTATGTGGAGCGAGAAGGAAAGGAGGTGCGATATGTGATTGATTTTTATTCGGGAGGCGGAGATGGCGCCAGTTTCCATATTGATGCACGGCCTGCATTAGACAGTGTCCCGGCCTGCTATGAGAGAATGCACTGTTTCTCCAACAAGATACTGCACAGACTGCGTCAGACTATGGATAGACTCTTAAAAAGTGATCAGTTGTGAGTGAATATTCCCATAACAAGGGAGCAAAAATAAAGGATTGCGAAGAGCACATCACATGTCCCTGGAGTTGGGTATTCTGCTAAACAATACTGCGTACGACCAATAATCATGACAGCTACTTTATACGAGGGTGATGGTCTATAATGGAGCCTTTAATACAGACATACATCTTCTCGTACACTAAAAGACTCTGTTAAGCAACACCCGCCTATGATTGATAATGATGATAGCTATCCCACATGAGGACGGTGGTCTACAATGGCGCTCTTAATAAACCCTTTTTCTCGCGCACTAAAAGACTCTGTTAAGCAATATCCGCTTATAACCTTGATGACTATCCTACAGTCCACCTATAAATCCACTCATAAATCCACTCATAAGGAGTCTATTGTAAATCTCGGGAAATCAAATAGCGCTGATTGGTTCAGAGTTGGGATCGTCCTCCAATCAAATTGAGTCGTCGTTGGGTAAACAGTGGTGCAGTACGAAACGGACCAACGGTCATTCTCATCCGGATACACAGGCCGCTAGGGGCTAAACAACACAAGAAATGTCCGTTGCTACTGCCGTCAGCCGGCGGCCCATCTCGCCGGCCGACACGATCCAGAAAAAGTGCCGTATTTGCTTCCAAAGTGAGCAGGTGCCTATTACTGATACGCGGCCGTTGCGTGGAAAGGAGCCGCCGCATCAAACACTTGCTGAGCAGCTGACACATTTGCTGGGAGGACAGGAGAGAGAGGAGGAAGTCCCAAATGATGGTTTTGTGTCTCCGTGCCGATGCAGCGGGTCTATGGCCTGGGTGCATCGACGCTGTCTCCGCATTTGGAGAAGCAAAAGTCCGCGACGGGACTCGTTCTACCAGTGCGAGCAATGCTTCACACCATATCATTTCCGCAGAACCATTTTGAGCATGCTGTTGTCAAACCGGCTGAGTGTACTGTTCTTTACTGCGTGGATGACGTTGGGCACCTTTGTCATCAGCGTTCTATTAATGACGCTATTCATACCGGCCTATTTCCCACCCCTTGATTCGATGGGAATGACAAATCCAACTCAAGAAGCCACACTTATGGCGATGGATGGCACATTTGTGACTATTGAGACAAGGGGACGATGGGCAACAAAGACGGTGGAGCGACGGCCTGATACGATCAGAATAGTGGCTACACCGCCCCCAATGCCACCAACTCCGACCCGAACAACGAATCAAGAGAAGAAGGAAAGAGTA
The DNA here is from genome assembly GCA_002794465.1 of Paramicrosporidium saccamoebae. Lineage (NCBI taxonomy): Eukaryota > Fungi > Rozellomycota > Paramicrosporidium > Paramicrosporidium saccamoebae. The sequence goes on along the minus strand of MTSL01000041.1, from coordinate 31,125 downwards.
CGATTAGAGTATCTGGATTTCTGGAGTTGGCTCCGCAGTCGCACTACCAATGGCCTGGCGAATTCCAGATGGGTCAACAAGGTTCTGGACAAGGGACTTTTGGATCTCTGGCCGGCAGCCCTCTCCTTCCTCGCCGTCATTTCTCTATTGCGGGATGGAAGTCAGTTTTCCTGCATGACTGCCATGCTAATTTTGCTTTGCACAGTCCTCCTGTACATGTTTGGCGGCACTTGGCCCTTGTACATTGTCCCGTTACCACTCACATACGGACTTTATGAGTTTCTATTGTCCATGTACCAGTTTGTCGATACTGGCGTGGACATGTTTGTCAAATGGACGTCATCCGAGTTGGATGACTATCCTTAATATAGAATGGGGGGGGGGTTTATACTCGATTCCAATCTTTTTGGAGCCACACTCAATCTCGTACCCTTTGGGGCCACGCTCAATCTCAAACCCTTTGGACCCGCCACTACACTCTTTTATGGCTCCTCTATTATACTAACTTGCACAATCACAATTAAAGTTGCAATTTGTAATATTCCGGAAGGGGAAGGTGTCAAAGTCAATAGATGGGGACCCTTCTCAGTCGCTTCCGAGGCAAGCCAGCAGCTACGACTGAGACGCCGCGACGAGGCCGTTCCAGGACCCGAACTCCGCCAGCGCCCCTGCACACCGATAAGATGGCTGCTGTCCTCCCCACACCCCCAGCGCCCTCCATTGCCCCCAACAGCATGAGGAATGTGACGCCGCATGAGTTTATCTGGAAGTATGGTGGAAACAAGGTGATACTGACGGGCACCTTTGATGAATGGTCGCAGAGCATTCTGATGACCAAAGACCACACGGGCGTGTTCCGTTCCACAGTCAATTTGGATGCTGGCCAGACGTGGTATTTCAAGTTTGTGGTGGATGGCGTTTGGCGATGTTCGCTAGATTTCTGCAGCGAAACGGACGTCACAGGAAATGTTAACAATGTTCTCCTCCCCGACCGACAATAATGTGAAGAGTGTGCTCCTCCCCGACGGGCAATAATAATAATGGTAACAATGTGCTCCTCCCGACGGACAATAGTGCAAAGAATGTGCCCCTTCTCGACAGACAATAAATTTATTTAACCGACTTTGCCGAGGTGAGAGAGGTTTGCGACTTGATCGCCTGTTTGATGGCACGAGCCAAATCTTCATCCCGTTGGGAGATGAGACAGCTGACTGTCCCTCGGGTTCCCAATAGTCGTCCCGTACGTCCAGCACGGTGGATGAAATCTACCGTATTTCGTGGGAAATCATACATGATCACATGAGTCACCTACGGATAATGAGTTGGAGTTTTATGGTACCAGAGTAGTGTCAAGACCACGAGAGGCAAGATCGGTGCAGACCAAATGCTTAATGTCACCAGTCTGGAACCTTTCAAGGACGCTTTGTCGTTGTCTCTCGGGTATTGATCCATGTAACAATGATGGAACCGAGTTCAAGAGATCCACCAAATTGTGATTTTCAGACATTATCCGCTGGATCCTACTCGCATGGGCTGCAGTATTGCAAAAGATCAAAGTCCGTTTTTCTGGGTTTTTGGCCAACAACTCCTCACACGCCTCTACACAAGATCAGTACTCAATGTAAAATGGTACGCAGTTTGGCATTGCCGGGACGCTGCACATCAATGAACCGCATATCAACCCGATCTGATGCCATGTGCAGCTTGGGTGAGCCCAGTCTCACTATGGATGGGAACAAGTCCCGCAAAAGTGTTGTAAGAGAGATGGGAATAGTGGCGGAGCATACGGCCACAGTCTTTAATTCAGGATGGAACAGGGCAAGCAGTTCTTTGATCTGCTGGCCAAAATCGTCAGAAAGGAGAGTGTCGCCCTCATCAATGGATATATGGCTGACCCGATCCAAGTGCAGCAAGCCATCTTGGTGTGCAAATAAAAGCTGGGCAGGATTTGCAATAATCATATCCACACTCCCGGCACCAGAGCGTCTCCGCTTCTCCATGTCCTCGGCGCCAGACATGCGTTCCACACGGAATTTGACATGATGGCTGAGGAGCTTGGCAACCCGGTACACCTGATTGACGAGCTCATTGCTAGGTACCAAGACAATGGCTCGAGGCGAAGCTGCGACTCGCATACCAGGATCGTTCAATTCCTCGGCTTTTAATTTCTCGATCAACGGAATCAAATAAGCCAAAGTCTTGCCAGACCCCGTCTCTGAGGCACAAAGCACTTTGCTCTTTTCCTTTAGCAACTCGGGAACTATGGTCAGTTGCATCGGATTAGGGGCAGCCAACTTCATTGCCGATAATCCCTCAATCAAGGTCGGCGAAAGCGACAGATCCGTCCAAGCACCGCTTCGGGTGTAATCCATCAGCGCCATATTGGTACTCTTGTTGAGTTGGAATTTTGTTGGCACTCTGGAAAATAACTGTGTGTGTCTCATACTTTTTTCCTGTCGGTCACCAGGCGAAAATGGCCTTTGTCGACTGAATCTTTTAAATTTGCCCGATTTATCAGACCTGTAGCCCTTGTAATCCCCATGATTCTTACTATGAGAAACCTCACGACTGCGTCGGTTCTTAGAGTCTATGTTGGGATTTGATTCATAGTCGGGCCGAGCGCGTAACGGTGATTTACCGGGTTCACCACTGGCCCGGTTTCTCAAGTTTGACATGCCAGGCGCGCCACTGACCCGGTTTCTCGAGTTTGACATAACAGGTTCGCTATTGACCCGAATACTCGAATTTGACATGCCAGATTTGCTATTGATCCGATTCCTCAAGTTGGACATGCCGTGTCCGTCATTGGTTCGACTCGTCGGGCCTGATCTGTCACTGACCCGAGTACTCAAACCCGACCTGTCCGTGTCCCTGGTCCGCCTCTTCGGGTCTCCAACTAGTGGTCTTGAATCCGCAGATATCTTTTTCCGATCCTTGAGGGCGGATTTGTTGAATCGATCTCTTTCAAAGTCCTCTCCAGGGCCATAATTCTTTTTCCCAGTACCATTTTCCCACTGTTTACCCTGGCCATATACTCTCGTTTCAGATTTTGCAAATGGCTTTTGTTCAAAACTCTTTTTTTGGCGCCATCTAGATGTCCCACTGGTTTTTGGTGAATTTTCCTTGTGGGCGGTCTCAGCGGATTTGCTCAGTTCAGCACTCCTTTCGAATCGATGAGACTCGGAGCCCGTTTTAAATGTGCCAGCACTCTCCCATGGCCTATTCTTGCCACGAATACTTGAAACGAATGCACTGCTTTCTCTCCGGAATGTGCTGAAAAATCGCGCCGCTCGGCATCCCTGCATCCAAAAAGGAAACGAAATAAATTTAGACTTTATTGTCCATCCAATGGACGATTCGCTCAACAGAATTTGACTTGTTGTGTGTCAGACTGTGGAGATTAAAACGCGAAGCAATGGCAGCAGTAGAGAGTAGCGTGGGATCGTCTTCCAGATCGAGTTGCTTTAAAATGTATAAAATATCAGCCCGAGTAGGATCATCGCTATCGACGTCTGTATCAGATTCAGCGTACTGCTTTGTGAGGCGCTGCAGTTCACTGTCCAAGGAGCTCGTCGCCTTTACAAGTGCCATCTCACCGGCCAAGTCATCCTTGCCAACTAGCAGTAGAATTGGACATTTCCTGCTCATGCATTTAGAGACTACATGGAGGATGAAGCCAATGTCGTTATGCAGCGTCTCCAGTTCGGTGCCATTCAGCAACAGGATAACGCACCTTGCAGTGGGAAAGGTCTCGTCGAACAAGTTCCCACGCAGCTTTGCACTGCCCGGCACGTCAACAATCTTTTTCCCATGACTCGTGGTCCCAGAATTACACGCAGCCGAGTTCACTGTTGATACCGCCTGGCCTCCGACTAGCTTTAGGAATAGTTGGGTCTTTCCAGAGCCGGCTGGGCCGCAAATTATTGTCGTGTCACCGGTAGGGATGCGCCGCGTCTTTAACAGCAGCGCAGCTATGATTCCGGCCAGCAGGACGGTGAAAACTATAACCAACCCGGAAACCATACCCAGGACCAGGACGGCGGAAGGCCTTTATTAATCGTCCGCACAGCAGATATTATACATTAGCATATTTGTATTCAATATCCTTCCACAATTTCTAAACCATCAGACCACCCATCCGACGACCTACTCCGCGATTATTCCAATCCCACAAGGCATTAATCCCGCTGTCCACAACAATCTCTGCCACAAAAGCCCCCGCGAATATAGAGGCAATGTAGTACGAGTTTCTTCGCATGACGGCGTCCTTTACTCTGGCCAAGACACCCATGAGCGTGGTCTACAATGTACCGTGTACAATGGGCCGGGGCTCCAGGGATTTAACCAGAGTTCCGCCTTTTTTACGAAGCAATTGACACTTTTCCCCAGACTATGCAAATACCCCTATTTATTGAGCAACTCGATTTGGAGGATTTTTATGTCGGTACGGGGCTTGTCCAGGGAATCCGTATCGGCAGCCTCAATCTTAACAACCACGTCTTGCCCCTTTGTGACCCTGCCAAAGACTGTATGTTTGTCGTCCAACCAGGGACAACCGACGGTCGTGATGAAAAACTGTGATCCATTCGTGTTGCGGCCTGAATTTGCCATGCTGACAGTAAAGGGTGTGTGGCGGAGGGTCGGATCATATTCATCTTGAAACTCTTTTCCCCAAATGGAATTGCCCCCCGTTCCGTCGCCGAGTGGATCACCCGTCTGCACCATGAATCCCTTGATGACGCGATGGAACAACAAATTGTCATAGTAACCAGTTTTTGCCAGCGCCGAGAAATTCTCCACTGCCAAGGGGACAAGATCACCAAATAATTGCAGATGAATGTCCCCGAGAGTGGTGCGCATGATTGCATTGTTCGGAAGTTTCTTGATCTTGAGCAATTTGGCGGCAGAATCGTCTTGGGTTATTTTCTCATTCACAATGTCACGACTATCAGACGCTGCCTGAATCTGGTTCAAAGTGAACAAGTAGAATCGGTGCTTCCGAAATGCCGTTGCGACTAGGAAGCCAAGAACTCCATTGGATGACTCTAATGCAGGATTAGCAGACGCTGCCATTTCCATTGTCATGCCACTCTTGTACTGGGATCCTGTGCACAGTGCCAAGTTAATAAACCGACAATCCTCACCGTCACCAACGATACGAGCAACCTTACTAGTGACGAGATTCAAAATCTTGACTCCGACGGGCGTGGAGAACAAGATGAAATTTCCACTCTCGTCGTATACACAATTTACAAGATTAAAGTAGGGCGTCTCTTCCAATTCAGCTTCTTGGGTCATCCTGCTGTTGAAAATTTCCGTGTCCATCTCAGCGGGAGGCTTCCTCTGATATGTAGAAATGGATTCATCATATTTTCGGTACAACTTGCCTGTCTTGATCCTGAATACGCGAATGTTCCGATCAGCACCAAAAATGCAAAAAAATTCCTGGTCGGGAGACACGCAAAGTGAGAGGGCATGAGTATTGTTCT
>MTSL01000041.1:728-15282 GCA_002794465.1 Paramicrosporidium saccamoebae | reverse complement strand
GAGTACGAGAATAGCTCTGCACCCTCTTCCCAGTCGCAATCCGTATTCGTTGAAAGACTAACAGAGTATTGGGAAACTCTAAACGAGTTCCTTTCTCCTGAGCTTCGGCTTCCTAGTGGGGGTAACGTTCAGTGCATGCCTAAACTTGCTAGAAATTTTATCTCTTTCGATTGCTGTAGGCTCACCAGACCCAAATATATCGTCCCTGGCCTCCACCTTGCTGCAACTCCAGCGTTCTGTGCTGCAACAATTCCGACTTGCAGATTCCCCACGTAGTAGCGAGCGTGAGCAGGAAGAAAAACGAAGACGGTCTTGGATTTTGGATCCTCAAGCTGAGCCGATCCTGGTTAATAATGTCCCATCGGCTAGACGATCGATATGTGGCGGTAGTACCTCTTCCCAATCTGTGACAAGTGGCGATAGCACCTATTCCCAATCTATGACAAGTAGCGATAGCACCTCTTCCCAATCTATGAAAAATGGCGATAGCACCTCTTCTCAATCTATGACAAGTGGCGATAGCACCCCTTCCCAATCTGTGGCAAGTGGCGATAGAACCTTTTCCCAATCTGTGGTAAGTGGCGATAGAACCTTTTCCCAATCTATGACAAGGGGCTCACTGAGTGATAAGAGACGAAACTCGTGTGAGCCTAGTACCACAAGCCAAACTTCTTCCTCAAAAGTCAGTTTTGCCGAGGTAAAGTCTTTTCAAAAGCCGACTTCCGTCTCTGACGACTACGGCATATTAGAGCGACTCTTGGAGAATATTAGATTTAAGATATCCAAGGCCAAGTGGACTAGGGATTTGCAAGAGTTTGTCACAGATTACTCGCTGAACTCGGCGCAGTTCTCCATCATCCACAAGAGCATGCTCAAAGCCAGCCGTGGCCTGGGAAGAAGATGGATGCGCGACCTGTCCAACTCGCCACAAAGGCCCTGCTGGGGCATTGCTGGCAGCAAGGTTATGGAAGCATTTGGTGAACGGGAAGGAACAAAATTTTATGCCATGGGCAGTGCCCTGCAATCATCCCAGGACATTGATGTCAATGTCCATACTATTTATGTCATTTATGATTTCGACCGCATGCAAGTTTCTGTCAAGGCGATATGCAGCTCTATAGATGAAGCCATGATTGCTAGTCTCGGAGATGACGACGATTCAGAAAAAGACTTGTGCTAGCTGATTTAGTTAGTAGGATTTTGTTTAGATTGCTGATCTTTGTGTTACGCGGCGAATATAAAGTTATTTATTATGAATTAATGTGAGGTTCACAATGATTGACCGAGTGATTCTATTGAAACAAAAATTGGGGGATTTTATTACAGCACAGATCACCGGCTTCATACAAACCTGCCTCACCTATAGCTCCCACCCCTTACTTTAGTTATAAAATTGGATTGTTCTTAAATGCCCAACTCTGCAACTATGCAGAATAGTTTATTTCTAGCATACAGTTTTATCACTCTGACGCCTCCATTTTGTACCTTGGTCAGTTAGACTGATTGTGTAGACCATGCTACAGTCATTCGCGGGACGGGACTTTCGGTGGAGAGCGTTACAAGTTATGGGTTGATTTCGCTTTTGGCTACTGCAGCCTTGTGGGTTTCCTTTCGCAACTTGGCGAGGACAAAGTTGCAGCAAATGTACATGATGGAATCAGCCAAACTCAAATCAGTGCTGCCCAAAAAGGGACAGTCTGATATGGACCACATTCAGGACTGTTTGAGGTCGTCGGCCATGTTCTACTCCATGTCTCTAATCAGCCTGCTATTTCTCGTCGCCTTTGTGCTCCTGGCTGCTGGGCTGTTGGCTTCTCTGCCCACCTTTTTCAATTTTGGAGTATCTATTGTTGTTCCATCGGTAGCGCTGGCTGTCCTGACCAGTCCCCGGGTGTAGCGGCCCGATAATAAATTAAGATTGGAATGTTTACTGTGTTGGAGTGTGCTAATTGGGCCAGCGAGCATGAGTTCCTTCTTTCGGTACAATGCAATGCCTCCGTCCCATATTCCTGCTTAGACGTCAATTTGGTGGAACTGCCTCCAACAGCAGTACAAAAAGCTCGCCACAAAAGAGTGTCAGCAGCAAAAACCACAGCCTCAAATCAGGGGACAGCACCGTTGAAGAGCTGACCTGTTCCCTGAGCGCAACAAAAATGGAGACGCCCCCTAACTATCTCCTGCCTTCAAATTGCAGTCAGAGCATCCTAGCCGGCGACTTTGACAAGTTTGTCAAACTCCCGACATATGTATCGAGGGACGAGTGGATCGCCAGCCACGTTTTTGAGTTTTTCCATCTCGTCAATGCGTTCTACGAGTCCATCTCTGAATTCTGTACCACCAATGACTGTGGGCCGCTTGTGGCAATGGGGTAAGAGTTTATAAAGTTGAAGAACTGTAGGACTGATACTATGCTCTGCTGGAACAGTGAAATTGTGACTCTGCTATCAATGGGAATGCCGCTGGTTAATATTGCATGCACGGGATATCCTGCCCAGATTACGCAATCGGCCTCGACATTCATCGACTATGCATTGACCTGGATTGACCAGCAACTCGAAGATCCACAGAAATTTCCTATTCGTTTAGATGGCGTGATTCGGCCTGATTTTGAAAAGCAAGTTGCCAAGCCCATATTTACTACCCTCTTTGCAATACTGTGCCATGTATACCAAAAACATTACCGTGAAGTCGGCAACATGGGACAAGTCCCGCACTTGAACGCCCTCTTTTCACACTTTTCCGCCTTTTCAATGGAATTTGAGCTAGTCTCCCCCGCCGACATGCGAGCGATGGATCCACTCCGAAATGCCCTACTCAAGATTAGTGTGTAATAAAGATTCTGGTCCGTGCGTGTGTGGGAGGATGTGCAAGTTATAATGTGTGATCCGTAAATTCACCCGAGGGAACTAGAGAATATTTCCGCATCTGGTCTTTAAGCAAACTCTCAAAGGCGGCCTTTATCTCTGCTTCGTAGTGTAGGGGCACTCAAAAGAGACCATCCCTGGCCCGGCTAGTGGTTGGTGGACATACTCTCACATATTGCTTATTACACGCGGTTAGCACCTATTTGCAGTTGACACCTTTACAGTGAATATGCTCTCAGCTGACCAATCTATGCCGGAAGAATCACCCCAAACTACAAAAGGTTTTGAGCCTTGGGCGGCCTTTGCCGCTGGAAAGGCTGCCGTCCAGGAAGAAAGTTTCGAGGAAGCCGTGGATCTCTTTAGTTCTGTTCTATCACACTTGTACGAGAAATCTGCTATTATCATGTGATAGGATTCCGGAGATTGGGCAGTTTGCCAAAGAGCTTGGGCCTGTCTATGTAGCCTATGGAAAGGCATTGACTCGGCTCGGAATGGAGAACAAGGACTCGCTCTTGAACACTAGTGTCATGCCCGATAACATTATTACAGCAACCACTGATAGCCCCGAGTCTAAGCGTAAAAAATTGGTGGATCTGGATGACGTCAAATTTGAAGGCGACGAGGATGACGAGGATGACAAGGATGACAAGGAGGAAGAGGCCGAGAGTAGTGAAGCAGACCCAGAGGATGAAGAGGAGGATAGTCAATCTCAAACCGCAGATGATCTCGAGTTGGCGTGGGAAGTTTTGGATATTGCTCGCCTCATCTTTGCAGATAGCGCATCCATCGATTCGGATGCCAAGATTGCACTATCTGATGTGTACTGTGACCTTGGTGACGTTTCAATGGAGACTGAATCTTTTACACAGGCGGCTGAGGACTATTCAAAGGCGATTGAAATTAAAAAAGATCTCGGTGTAGATCACGAACGAGACTTGTCTGCGTTGTACTTTAAGTATGCTATTGCCCTGGAATATAACAGCCAAATTGCCGAGGCCATCGATCCACTTAATAAGGCGAAGAATCTTCTCAAAGCGCGCCTCGAACGTCTCACTGCCACTGCCGCGGATGACGACAAGGGAAAGGACAAGGCTGGTCCTCACGATACCGAGGCCGATGATTTGCTTCAGCTCATTCCTGACGTGGAGGCAAAGCTGGAGGACTTGCAATCACAATTGGCTACTGGAAAGAGCAATATGGACCTTGGAGATATCAAGGCTACCTTTAATGCTGCTGCTTTGGGGGCTGTCCAGGATTTGTCTGGGCTTGTCCGGAAACGTAAAGAACCTTTATAAGTGCGCTATAGGGCCTCCACCCCATGTTATTAAGCATAACTGTCTATCTATCTATCTAGTAAATTTTTATCGAGTTACATGCGACGTTCAGCTAGTCTAGCGGCAACGTTGCGAAGTCTAGTATAGACGGTGCCAGGTGTGCTACCGAGGATTAAACTGACCAAGGCATTCTTGGCGACTTGGATATTTCGGTAGGATCCCAGGATATGGATTTTGGAATCGGCCAGAACGACACGAGTCCTGCTAGTATTTTCAATAGTCACCTTTGTCTTTCCATTCCGTCCTGCCAAGCGGCCGATGGCGCGTGAAAGATGGTCCCCGTTGAGGGTTTTGACGTCTTTAATCTCAAAAGAGTCGACGTATATATCATCAAGACGCAACAGAACCAAAGCATCCTCAACATTAAACCCGACAGCAAACCCACGCACAAAATCGGCACCCTTTTGGAGAGCACTCGTCTCGGTGGTGAGGTGGCTGTTGCGCAACTCGACAGTCCGGGTCTTGGGGTTGAAGCGTACCTGCAGCTTCATATGCTCAACTAGAGGAGTGTAAATCTTCATCCAACTATCCCTAAGCGGGGACATTCTGTTCTGGGGTATGACAACCTTGCGCGTCTGCTGCAAGTCCCCAAGCTGCTGGTCCTTAAGTGCTGGGAATGATATCGCCGATGGAGACGGGTCGACGTCCATATTCGATCCAGTGCCTACCCCGGTCAGCCGGGCTAATTGTATTGTGTCGTAGAAGACTGTTTAGTTGGATATTTGAGGATGGTTCCCTAGTTTGGAGAAGGGATAAATGGGTCGTTGAACTGACAGTGAAGGAGATATCATCACCTCTCTTCCCGCTTGACAGTAGCTGGGTGCTGGGTAGTTGTGTAAATATGGAAGGAAATATTGTCTCTCCAATGTTTGGACACTATGCCAGAGAAAATTCAATCGATAATAAACACTATACTACTTGGCATATTGACGCTGTGGGAATATTCTCACCACGCAACGTGCGAGGGCGACTTTTATTCCGCACACTAATTGGGAATGATATCGCAGATGAAGACGGGCCGACGTCCATATTTGATCTAGTGCCTGCCCCGGCCGGCCAGGCTAATCGTATTAACCATGGACAAGAGACTTCAAAGGTCTATTGATGACGGCGACTTTTATTCCGCACACCAATTGCTCATTTCACATTCACAAAGACTCGAGCGCAGTGGAAAGCTGGCTGAAAGCCAAAAATTCCTTACCTCGGGCATTCACTCTCTTGTATCGGCCCAGGCTCCGGCTGCTACGTTCTTTGATGTCGTTTCAAAGTACATGTCAATTGCCTCCAAGTGCACTGAGAATAGCGTCGACGTAGAGGCTGAGCTCATTCTCATCCTCCAGTCTATCGTCAGATATCGCGATATTCCTCCTAATTACTCTCAATTCTGGGCTGAATTTGCCGCATTCGCCTGCAAATTTGCTGACCAGGAGATTGTTTGTAATGTGCTGCTGACAGAGGTTGCTGATGTGGACTCGGTTTTGCGCTTCATGGTCAAATGCTGCCCCTTGAACCCTTCTGCTTTTTCCTGCGCAGGAGAGGTCGTATCCGCCCAGCAGCTCGTGCTGTTTAGTCTCAATCTGATTTGCATACGCTGTTATGGTTCAGCCAAGGCGATGGCCGAGAGTTTTGCATCAAAAAACTCGCTTACAAATTACAAAACCAACAGCTGTATAGTTTATGAGGAATCGGGAGATGCTGCAAAGTCATGCAACCTCCTCGTCCTCCTTTCTGAATTGACGAGAAGACGCAACCCCCCAAGAGAGCAATACGTGCAGCTTCAGCTTCGATACGCTGATCTCCTTAAAGACGAGTCGGTCAAATTGGCATGGAATAGCACTAGAGATGTTTTCTGGCCTCCGAAGCAGCAACCGGGACAGGTTAACCCCCTTGCTTCATTGTTCCAGTCCATGATGATGAATCAATAAATTTTTCATCGCTGGTGTAAAATAACAAAGTGGTTGCGTGGCGGGGGAAGACTTGCGTATTGTCACGTAACGGAGAAGATTCTAAAGCATGAGTAAAGTCAATCTTTCCGTTTCCCTCCTCTCTGCCCAGCTAATCGTGTGCTCGTGTTTTGACAACTTGTCCTCGGAGACAGATTACATTTTTGCGTGTCGCTAGGCGGGAAGAGGTGGTTTAGGGATGAGATAGAAGCTTGTCAGTTGCTAATTAATCCACTCTATTACGTCACTATACGAACACTAATCAACACTGGTTCTCTTTGCGTCTGTCTGCCATCCACTCCTTGATATCTTCATTATAACAAGGCCACTCGTTTGGCAGTACTTTAAACTCTTTCCACATCCAACCCAAGATGTCATACTTCCACACACTCGAATCTCTCGCGGCCGTGCTGGCAATCTCCACTGTGCCCACTAGCGATGGATTGCTTGTGTGTATTACTTTTAGAATTTCAATTTTACCATGAAATGCAGCGAGCCATGCAACGTCAGCATTCGCGTGCAATCCTTGTTCAAGCAGCCATTGGAACACTTTTACGTGGCCCTTCTTGGCAGCCCGGTCCATCATTTCTGGTTCAACCTTTGCATTGGTGTCCATTGATTGGATTTGTTTGAGGGCTTGTAGGATTGCCTCATCAGATACAGAGTATATCGCGCGATAACTGTCTTTCAGACTTGGCCACACATTATTAAGAAGGGTTTTCAATATCCACTCCATCTCTTTCTGGTTCTGTTGTATGATGGCGCAGATAAAGCTTTTTAATGGAGATTCACTAGCCTGCGTCCCAGTAAGGGGTGCTAATTTGGCACTGTCAAATTTATAGATCAGGCGCAAAGCGTCATAATGACCCATCTCACATGCTTTGTCCAAAGAATCAATGTCTGGGAACAGTTTGTATTTAGTATAGACCAAATCAAGGACTCTATCGTGTCCATACAATGCGGCCAGATTCGCCACATACCATATCCAATCCCGAGGGATTCCTGGCTCGGAAAGTGCACTCTGCAATTCTTCCGTATTACCATCCGCTGTCAACAGAAAAAGGTTTGCCTCACGCGATAAGGTGATATTAGCATCGTCCCGAAGATACTCGGTGATTTTACGGGAACTAATGCTATTGTAAGAGTAATTAATCACAATTTTCCAATCAATCAGATTTCCAAACTCGGCGTGCAGCCACTTGATGGTCTCCAAGTCTCCTGACTTGACGTTTTCGCCCACTTCAAATTTGCCTGGGATCGGCAGTTTTTCCTTTTCGTGCAGCCATTTTAATACATCAAGACTGCCTGCATAGATGGCAGCGCTGTAAAGCCTTGCATGACTGTAGTCACAATCAGGATCTCCCCGGAGCATTTCTTGCAACAAGGCCAGGCAGTTATTCTTGGCAAGCCATTCTGCACACTCGGGGTTGACTGTTGGCATGCCATTTTTTAACCTCAGACAGAGTTTTGGGATTCGATTATAGCCAATATGGAAGAGGTCTTGAAGTTTCTTGGCAGACTCGACTGTGTGAGGGGAAATGTGGCTGGTGTCGGGGTGCAAATCTTGACTATAAGTGATGATGTGAGATGGCCCGTGTTCTGTCACCAAGTCTCCCCCTTTTGCAATGTCATCGGTCATGTATGTTGTGGTACAGCGAAAACAAGTGTAATATAATGGTTGATAACCAGGGTGCTGCTTATGCAGTCGAGATGGGGACTGATCAATCGGTGGAAACTGAGCCTCTCATAAGGGTTCGTATTGCGAGAAAATTAGTCACCCACAACGAACCATTTATATTACGGTTAAACAAGTCTTTCACTGATTGCCCCAAGCTAGGGAAATGTCCTCAAATACCCAGCTGATGGAGTGTATCGCAGTTGAATTGTCGGATTTTCTGGTTAGTGTGATGCGTGGTGAAACAATTTACGTTCAAGGTGTGATTTAGAGAATTGTTTAGTCGAGTATTTGAGGACAATTTCCTAGTTTGATAAAGACATGTTTGTGCAATAGAGTGGATCGATTAGCTAGAAATTTGAGAGCATTGTGGTGTGTATCCTTAAAACTAAGATTAGCAGTGTGCCGGTTCTCTTCTCACCTGAATCAAGCCATTAGACTAACAGTGAACCAATTCTCACATCGTCTCTTCCCGCTTGACAAAATACGTGGTATTATCCCCACTATGTGACAATATATCGTGTGGTTCAAGTAAAGAACCTGTTGATGGGTGAACACACTTTTATTAAAGTATATGGCTTCTTTCTAGGTAGCCATTCTTAGTATAGCCAAACTGGCCTGTGGGGCCGCTATCTGGGTCGCTCACCAATAGCAGGTGAATGTTGGTTAACACTCTATTTACGCACGATCAGATACATTAGTAGAGACAACTCTTCGTGTGTGCGGTAGTAGCTTCTGCACACAAGTAAAAGGGTTTGATGGAACGAATCCGGCCATACTTTTAAATGGGTTGCAATGTTTCCCTCAATTTATAACAATTAGTCAGAATTGACCCCCTAAAAATACTTTATTTGTGGGGTGGTCCTAGATTATCCGTGTCTTTCTGCTACCCATCGTTGGAGACTCTTGTCCTCTCCCAGCTCAGTGGGGAGTACGTGACACGTCTTCCATATCCAATCCAAGACATTGTACCTCCACGGATTCCAAGAACTTGCTGCCGCATTGGCCATCTTTGCAGTACACACCAACAATGGTTGGATCTTGTGTATTATCCCTAAAATCTCGACGTTTTCAGTATACCTTATGACCCCTTCTATATTGACCGACTCTAAAGGCAGCCCTTGCTCAAGCAGCCATCGGAACACTTGCACGTGACCCTGCTTAGCAGCGTGACTTATCATCTCTGGTTCAATCCTAGCAATACTGTTTTGTGACTTGATCTTTTTGAGGGCTCGTAATATTATCTCATCGGGCGCAAAGTTTATCGCGTGATAAATGTCTTCCAATCTTGGCAGCTCACTATTAAAAAGGGTCTTTAGTATCCAATCCGCCTCTTCCTGTTTGTCTTGTATGATGGCATAGACGAAGCACTTTAATGCGACAATAGCGTGAGATACAGGCAAAGATGCCAACTTGGCATCTTCAGATTTATAGATTACGTGCAAAGCGGCATAATGGCCCATTTCACAGGATTTTTCCACAGAATAACTATCCGGGAGAATTCTGAATTTATCGTAAAGCAAATGGAGTATTTCGGCGTGCCCATATAATGCGGCACGATTTGCTACGTCCTGCTTGCAATCATCAGAGATCTCTAGATCTGCAAGTGCACCTTGCAATTTTTCCTTATCACCTTCCGCTGCTAATAGTACAAGGTTTGCCTCATGCGGTAAAGTAATGTTGGCATTATCTCGAAGATATTCAATGATTTCACGGGAGTTGACACTTTTGTAAGACTCACTAATCACGTCATTCCAATCAATCTGACGTCCACAATTGGCGTATAACCACTTGATGACCTCTGAATGTCCTGACTTGACGGCTTCGCACACCGAATAATGTACCCCTGGGGCATCCAGGTCCTCCTTTTCAGAAAGCCATTTTAAGACATCAAGACTGCCACTTTTGATGGCAGTACTGCAAAAACCACTATGGCTGTAATGAAAACCAGGATTTTCCTGGAATACTTTTTGCAACAGCGCCAGGCAGTTATTTTTGACAAGCCACACTGTATACCTGGTGTTAATTGTTGGTATACCATTTTTTAAACTCAAATAGAGTTTTGGGATTCGGTTGTAGCCAATGTAAAGGAGGTATTGAAGCGCCTTGGCAGACTTGACTGAGTGTGGGGAGATGTGGCTGGTGTCGGGGTGCAGATCTTGATTAGAAGCAATGATCTGATCAATGATGTAGGGCGGCCCATGTTCCGCCATCAAGTCCACCTCTTCTGCAATCCCTCTGGCCATGGCTGGGGAGAGATGCTTAAAAATATTGACAGCATCAAATGTGATGATGCTTTTATGCAGATCCTTTTCGACAATGCCCCCAAAATACGGATCTTTAAGCATCACCTGGTAGAATATAGCATTATCAGCCTTGAAGATCATTTGCCAGAATGCGCTCCAGTTGAACTGCTGATTCTTCCAAATGCACAAGTCAGAGGCCAAAGTTCCAAAGATTTTAGCCCAAAACCAATGTTTCTGTGCCTCGTCCTCCCAGCTAGAGCGATGAACAAGGCATCTCAGGACATTATAGTATCGGTTGTCAAGTGCTTGCTGCACTGCCTCTTCGAAATTGCCTAGTTCGGGACAGGCGCTCATTATTACTAATGCCTCACGATAATACTTTGCAATTTGGCTATCTGTTCCTGCAAGTAGACGACGCTGCTTAAGAAGGGATTCGAGGGACTCGAGATTCAGCTTGCTGACGTATAGTGAATCGATGCTTCTAATTACCTTGGTGAGGCTCAAGCTGCTACCAGTCCCATCCAAGTCTACTTGTCTCGCGCTGGTTGCGTCCGTGCCTTGGCCCAGTAATGACAGTAACAAAATTATTGTAGGCCACAGTAGACGACGAAACGAACCAGCAAGTTTCATCGTACGGCTGCCACTTCCAGTTAATCACTTATTCACCCGATAAGTTAAATCTCGATGAAATCGTCAATTGTAATTGGGCAAGTTGATTGATTCATCGGGGTATAATGCGAACTAGTTTATTAGATACAGGCCCCATTTTATAGAGACAAGACCTCTGAAAGATGATGGGATGCTTATTATGTTATTTGTGAGACCATGGCAGGGCTTACAAATGTATAAAAATTCCCTTGCCTCTCGAATAAAAAGCCGTGACAAAGTCAGTATGGGCAGCTGCAAGTCTGATTAATGGACATGTTTATTTGAGGGTCCGCATTTGTAAATTTTCCCAGCTAGCTTGCCGTGTCGGGCCATCTCTTATCACAAAAGTGTACTTGTGGTAATTCTCCCAGAATATTAGTGTAACAGTCCTTGCTGGCCGTGTTTTTCTGTTACCCACTTTTCGATATAGTTGTCAGCAAGTTCGTCAGGAAGGATCCCGAATTTCCTCCACATCCACTCCAAGACAGTGTACTTTTCCGGGCCCAAATGTCTCGCTACCGCATTGGCAATCTCCACGGTACGCACCAACAATGGGTTGGTTGCGTACATTGCCACAAGAATGCCAGTTTGAAGATTCTCTGCGGCCCATTTTACAGTGTCCGTAGATAGAGAAAGTCCTTGCTTAAGCAGCCACTGGAACACTTGCACGTGGCCCAACTTTACAGCGTGTAGCATCATTGCTGTTTCAACCTTGGCAGTAGTATCCTTTGATTTGATCCATTTGAAGACTCGTAGCACTTCCTCATCGGGCACAGTTCTTATGCGGTTACAGTCATAAATATGCCTCAGACTTGGCAGCACATTTTTAAAAAGATTTTACAGTATCCATTCCACCTCCTCCTGGTTATTGTGCATGATAGCGTAGATGAAGCATACCAGTACGTTAATATCTAGTGATGAGCTGTCGAGATTAAAAGCCCAGTGCAAAACTGAAAAATGGCCTCTTTTACAGGCACTCTCCACACAATAGCCCTGCGGAAGAGTTTCAAGCTCTTCTAAAAGCCATTGGAGAACGTTAGTGCGTCCGCTACTAGCTGCGATGTTTGCTATATCTTGCTTTGAGAAGCCGACTTTTGATATAGCAAGCTTAGCCTTTAATTTTTCCAATTTGCCCTCCGCTGCCAATAGGATAAAGACTATTTTGCGTGACAACTTGATATCAGCAGCACTCTGAAGATACCTGATTGTTTCGTAAGAGTCGAGACGTGTATAGGACGCATTGATCGCGGAATTCCAATCAATTTGATGTTCAAATTTTGGGAAAATCCATCTGACAACATCCAAATGACCTGATCTAACGGCCCACATCACTGAAATTGCTGATGGGCATGCCATTTCCTTCTCATCGTGCAGAAGCTTTAATGCGCCAAGATTACCACTATGGATAGCACGAGCACATAATTTCTCATGGTGGTCCGTGACAGTAGGATTCCCCTGAAACACTTCTTTAAGCAGCGGCGGCAGAAAGTTGTGATCGAGGAGCTCGTATAAGCATTCGAGATGAAATGTCACCAGATCATTTTTCGAGCAAAGGTGGATATTTGGAATGATGGGATAGTCCATGTGGGAGAGGTATTGAAGCACCTTGATGGACTTTACTGCCTGGGGGACAACGTGGCTGGTGTCAAGAGGCAAGTCTTGAATAGAATTAATGATGTGGTCAATTATGTGGGCTGGTCCGTGCTGGACTATTAAATCGACATTTTTTGCAATCTTTCTGACCATTTTTGGATGGAAACGAGTGAGGATGTTTATCGCGTCAAATATAATGATATATTCGCACACCTTGTCTTTGGATAGCTCAGTAAGAAACCTTTCATGGCGCGCCATATTGTATAATTCCGCATTATCAGCCTTGAAGATTGTTGGCAAGAATTTGTTCCATTCAAATGTTTGCTGATCCCAAATAGTCCGATCACAGGCTGGTGTCCCATAAATTCTGGCCCAAAACCAATGTCGCTGCTCCTGGTACTTCCAAACCGGAAAGCGTGAGATGCATCGTAGAACCCCGTAGTGGCCATTATTAAACAGTTTCTGCACTGCGTCTGTGGTGTCCTCGCCAGTATGGCACCAAGTTGCCACAGCTGTAACCGAACGAAGCTGCTCGCAGAATTGAGAAAGGTCCTTGCTCTTCCGGTCAATACTATTCAGTAGTGCTGATTGAAGCGCAAGAGTGTCCAATGAGTGATAATCAGTGGTCAAACTGTCAACCTGGGCAACGACGGTCGTTGTATCTAGTGGGGGAGCGCTGGTTTCATCTTCAGGAAGCCGAGAGAAAGCAAGGCTTCTAGTGCTTAAAACCAGCAAGTCGAAGCTTGAATCATCATTAAGACTGGTCGAAGCAGAAATAGTTTCCCAGCTCAGGAATAGCACTAGAGAAATCGCCGCGAGCCACAAAATGCGTTGACCAGAGCCAGAGAGTCTCATCATGCGGCTGTGCCAGCTCTGACCAGCCATTTATTCGGCAAGTTATCTCATATAGGCTTATTCACAGGGATTGGGTGGGCTGATCAGTTCATCTGTGTCTATAAGCAAAGTAGCAGAATGACTCGTAAATACTATACCAACATCACTGGCCAATTCAGCAATCATGATTGTTACGTAGTGTCTCAACAGCCTACGTAGAGGTGGTTTTATTATATGGTGGGCTCTGCTGTTGTGTAATGGCGGACAGAGAGGGAAAGATCAGAGGCGAGAGCTTATGGTTGGCGGGCTTTGACTTTTCGTCCTGGGTAAGCGACCTGCTGATCAGTCTACCCCAGCGCGCCCCCATGGCACTTGATAATGCGGTCGTCTGGGAAGAGTGGCGGGTAGGTCTTTTTGAGAATTTAAGATCTGATGGACCGGGGCTAGTCGATAACTGCTAAAAAGGGGCAAGCGCGTGTATCCGTGGTCACACCTGTGAGACAATTGAACAGCACTGGCCCAGTTATTTTAGAGCGAGTTTTATTTGCGTAGTGGCCCGCATTGTCTACTATTCTGTGGTTGATCAAGCTCGGGTTGTATTCTTTTGACACTTCTCGTCTAGCCATTTTAGGACAGTGTCCTTCCACGCCCATTGACCTTGCTCCACCGCGGTACGAATCTCATTAGTACACACCAACGACGGATCGCGTGCGTATATCGTCTCTAGAATTTTGAGGCTGCCAGCCTTTGCAATCAATTCCATCATGGGTGCCGTTATGTCTGATGCTTGCTCAACTAGCCACTGTAACACTTGCTCATGATTCCAGGCAAAGGTGCGGTTTATCAGACCGAATTCAACTTTGACAGTGCCTTCCGTCTTTGCTGCGATCCATTTGAATACGCGCAGCCATGCCTCTTCAGGTGCAGGTACGAATAGGTCACAGATATCATCCAGACTTGGCAGAACGTTATTCAAATGGTCTTTTAATATCAAGTCCATTTCCTTCTGCTTATTGTGCATGGCGGCGTAGAGGATACAATCTACGCTAACCTTGGGTAATTTATCTGCAGGCACCATCAGATTGGTGTAAGTTTCAAACATTTTGCGCAGAGCCGCAAAATTTCCCCTTTCACAGGTAGTTATTATAGGGTCACTATTTGGGAGAGTTTTAGACTCGGTGTAAGCCCATTCGAGGATTCTAACGTGTCCACAACTAGCTGCGATGTTTACTATGTCCTGCCATGGGAAATCCTTTTTCGATTCAGTATCAGTACCGGTATATTTAGATTTTAATTCTTCCAAGCGATCTTCCCCTGCCAATAACACAAGGTCTATCTCAAGCGGCAACATAACCTTGGCCTCATCCCGGAGATACATGATGGTTTGATGCGAGCCAACAAACCTGTAGGATTTATC
>MTSL01000192.1:3509-26706 GCA_002794465.1 Paramicrosporidium saccamoebae | reverse complement strand
GAATATAGTACAAATTTACCTTGGGAATGCTGGAAGATGAATCGAGATAAATCTTCAAAAGCGTATTTCCGATCCATTTGCTTTCAACTTTTATCGGATTATTGTCCTAAGATGAGAAGCATTACAAGGAAAGGTACTGGTCGAGAGACGTAGACATTTCCATCAGAGGATTTAAAGATGAGTAGCGATTCACCCATCTTGATCTTTGCATTTGGAAAACATGCAAGAAAGGTCTGTACGTCTTGTCGTAGCACAGATTGGTCCTCTTTCGGCATTTCAGTGACTCGTCCTTCCAAACTCCGTCCAAGCGCGCTTTTAATGTGCGACAAGGATGTATCTCTTGCTGGGACTAAAGAGTTAGGTTGATATTAGGAGATACTCAATCGAATGGTGTAAGCGGGGTTCTTTTTTAGTAGAGCATCCTTGTCTTTGATACCGCGCAATGCAGATTCGGCAAAATAGACACCCGCAGCGTAGGCGTGGATGCCAAAGATGGTAACTTTACGCAACGCAACACCCATTAAAACGTGTCGCTCGCCGCTATTGTGATTCACAATGCCTGGAAATTTCAATTTGGACTCGGGCTCATCTACATAATCACAAAGTAGTCATTGGAACACTTGTATCCGTTGCAGGTACTAGACATGCCACAGTTGCAAATGCAAGAGTCGCTGGTAATATTCTCTTGCTTTTAAACGCGAGACGGGTCCATCGGCTTAAAACCATTTATGGACAGGAAAGAAAACATGAATTCATTTGTCCATGTCATGTCTTCATGTGAATCAACTTGGCAAGCTGGTTCCACCCTCGACCTTTTCCAAAGTGTACAAGGAGGAATGCACACTCTGCTACGCCTCTCCCGTAACGCTGACTATTTGGTCTCATTAGCTAGGATGATGAAAGTGGGCTTGACGTCTGTCTGTCTTGCTTTAATGGTGGATGTACTGGACGAAACACGCCTAACCATTCTCAGAGACATTACCGGAAGACCAGCCACGCCCTTGTGATGAACTTGAAGCGACGCGTGAAAAGTGGCAGGGACGCTGATCAGCAGCCAAGCAAACTCCAGAAACTGGAAATTGTACCAGAGAGGGAGCCGGAGTACGATTGGAGTTGTACGGTACGATGTGTTGCCTGTTCCACTGAATGGGAAAAGGATTCCGAAGAGATCGCCGCTGCCGAGGCGGTGGTCAAGGCCATTATTTCTTCGATCTCAGCACAAAAGAAAATTAATGTGCAGGCATGGCAAGAAGAGGCTGTTCCTTGTGATCATACCAAGAGCCTGACGCAGGAGACTGGCCTGGTCACCAAATTGGGAATAAGAGACCAGTGCAGCGAATGTGACATGAAAGACAATCTGTGGATATGTCTCACCTGTGGATCCATCGGCTGTGGTCGCAAACAATACGACGGAACTGGAGGAAACGGACACGGAGCCAGCCACTTTGATGCAACTCGACATCCTGTTGCTGTGAAACTGGGCACAATTTCACCCGAGGGAAGCGCTGACGTGCATTGCTACATTTGCAGCGAAATGCGTGTCGACCCAAAGCTATCTGAACATTTGTCCACCTTTGGGATCGATCTTGCCGGCATGGAAAAGACGGAGCGCACAATGGCTGAGTTGCAGTTGGAGCAGAATATGAAATTTGACTTTTCCATGGTTACCGATGATGGGAAACAGTTAGAGGCCGTCCATGGAGCAGGCCTGACTGGATTGAAGAATCTTGGGAATTCTTGTTACATTTCCTCTTCCGTCCAATCGCTTTTCCTTCTAGAGACATTCCGGCAAAAGTACTTTGACAATGCTGTGGAGCACTTTAACAAATGCCAGAGAGATTGCTCGTCGTGTTTTGTCTGTCAAGCATCAAAGCTGAGCACCGGATTGTGGAACGGAGAAAGACACGTCATCTCGCCATGGATGTTTAAATCGGTCACGGCCAGTGGACATGCCGAATTTTCGACTGCACGCCAACAAGACGCCTCCGAGTTTCTTTCCTACTTGTTCAAGGTTATCCAAAGGAGTGATCCTGAGAATGCCCAAGCCCTAGTCGCTCCCTTTACATTCGGACAACAACAGGAGCTGGCGTGTGCATCCTGTGGTGATACCCGTTTCCAGCATTCAAAGTCCACCATGTTGTCGCTTCAACTCAGCAATGTGCTCGCCTCGTCTGATGACAATGTGACTGTGTCTGATCAGCTGCATCTCACTCAGTTTTTGGAAAAGACATTTTCACCTGATTCTGTCGAGGCAAAGTGCAGCAAATGTGGTGCCAATGAGAAGCATAAATGCATCAAAATGACCAATGCGCCCGAGTACCTCGCAATGTCGCTGAGTCGCTATGTCATGAGGAATTGGGTTCCTCAAAAGATTGACATGTCAGTAATGGTGCCATTTACCAATCTTGACATTTCCCCGTTCATTGGAGTCGCCATGGATGCAGCCGTTGAGGAAGAACCCAGTGTGGACGAGGCCGTGTTGATGGAATTGACTGGAATGGGCTTCCCCCTCGCCAAATGCAAAAAGGCCATTATTGAGACTGGAAATAGTGGATCCGAAGCTGCCCTGAACTGGATCTTTGAACATATGGATGATGTGGTGGAGGAAGAGTCTAATAATTCTCGAGAACCTGTCGTGTCTCAAGAATCAATCCAAATGCTCATTGACGCCGGATTTACCAAAGAAAAGGCAACATTGGCATTAAAGGAAACTGGAGGCGACATGGAGCGCGCATTCGACTGGATCCTCTCGCATCCAGACAAATCAGAAGAGATTGCCAACCCGGCAGGCTCGACAGAAACGACAAACTCGACGAAATCGACGAACTATAATCTGGTGGCATTTATATCGCACAAGGGACCGTCAGTCCATTGTGGCCACTATATTGCCCACGTCAAAGACACTACTGGGCGCTGGATAATGTTCAATGACGAACGTGTTGTTGTTGCTGACCCACAACCACCCGCCACTGCAGCCGAAAAAGCCTATGTTTACATTTACCAGCGACAAAAATAATAAATTAATACTTGTGGTGGGGTTGGAAGCACAGACTCTTATCTACATCTTTGATTCAGTATAGACATGTCGGTTGAAGCACAATCAGCCCTGCGAAGAATACAAGGTGAATTGGTCTTGTTGGAGAAGCAGCAGGCTCACTTTGCAACTGTGCTATGCGAATTCCAAAACTATGTCAGCCTACTCTTGTCAGTGAGGAGTGGTGCGCTAATTAGAAACGAGTGCAACTTGCTCGATGTGGAGAACAAAGCTGCTGCTCTACAATTTCGTGCACATACTGCATCTTGCGATATGACTTTGACAATTGGCTCACTCGACAAATTATTAAACAGAGTCTATTCTGCGACAGGCGACACGGGGCTGCGAGCATTACTGACAAGGGAAAGAGAGGTGCTGCAACATCGACGCACCCTATGCGAGAGAGATTTCGAGCTGGCCGGTCCTAATTTGGAAACTCTCACGACAACCATTGCGCTTCTTAGGAACCCGCGTCCTCCCGATCTTGGACCATTGTACGACGCATTTGGAGTTCCATCAATAAACCCGTAGAACTTTCTATGCTTTATTGTACTCTGTGGGTGTCTTGGCGATAATGTTGACGGCATGCAGTCCATTCTTGAACTCGTCCTCAAGAAGGGAGTAGACCATGCGATGTCGCATCACTGGCATTTTCCCCGTAAACTGTTCAGAGACAATGAGGATACGGAAATGCGTCTCATTATATCCAGAGTCGCGCATTGCAGCATGTTCTGCGTGCTGTGTAGATTCGTCCAATACTTCCAACACTGTGGGTTGAAACTCTTCCTTGAATTTCTGCATCATGCGGGTGTACATGGGACGATTCTCCATAGTGGCAATGGAAAGGGTTCTGACGAATGACCTAGACAGATTACCGAGCATGGGCTGGACACCCGCCGCCGTTATTAAAGTGTCTTTGCCAATAATGCCCGAAACGAAAAAGCTCACCAAGTACTGTGATTTCCGCTCTAACCCATAGAGTTTGGTTTGACGGCTGCTTTGACATGATGCACTATGGTCATGCCAACGCCCTTCGCCAGGCCAAGGAGATGGGCGACTATTTGGTGGTCGGTGTTCATTCTGATGCAGAAATTACCAAGCACAAGGGCGTCCCGGTGACTCTGGAGGAGGAACGTTATGTTGCTGTTGAAGCCTGCAAGTGGGTTGATGAGGTTGTGCGCGGAGCGCCTTATGTGACACAGCTCGACCTGTTGGACGAGTACGGGTGTGACTTTTGTGTCCACGGAGACGACCTTGTCACCACCGCTGATGGCGACGACACCTATGCGGCCGTAAAGAATGCTGGACGGTTCAAAGAGTGCAAGCGCACACCCTCCGTCTCCACCACCGAGTTGGTGGGACGTATGTTGTTGATGACTCGTGAGCACCACGAACATACCACCGAGGAGATGCCTGAATCCAAGCGTTCTCGCATCGGAACCTTTTCCTCGGGTGCCGATGCAAAGAGTCCATATACTAGTGTGTCACACATCCTGCCCACTTCCCGTCGTATTGTGCAGTTTTCCAATGCCAAGGAGCCACAGGCCCATGAAAAGGTAGTCTATGTGGATGGAACTTTTGACTTGTTCCATGCCGGCCATATTGAGATACTCCGCAAGGCAAAGGAGATGGGTGACTTTTTGCTTGTGGGAATCCATGACGACCAGACCGTTAACAAGATTAAGGGCGCCAATTTCCCCATCATGAATCTGCATGAGCGCGCCCTAAGTGTGCTTGCCTGCAAGTATGTCGACGAAGTCATCATTGGTGCGCCCTACAGCGTCAACCAGGAGCTCCTCAAGGGCAGTTTCCACATTAGTCTTGTCGTGCATGGCAAAACCACTACCGAGCCCGACACCAACAATGCCGATCCCTATGCCCTCCCCAAGGAGCTGGGCATTTATCAGGAAGTCGAGACCCGCTTCTCGCACCTCACCACCCAGACCATCATTGATCGTATCCTCGACCGTCGCCAGCTTTATGAAGAGCGTAACCGTAAGAAGCAGGCAAAAGAGTTGGCCGCTTTGGCAAAACTCGAGGCATGAATAATTTATAAATAGTTTGTTGATGATTGGCTGGTGGTGTGGCTTGTCTTGACTTGGGGACGATGAGCAAGAACAAGAAAAAGGGAGGAAAGAAGAAACCGTCCTCAACCGGTTCGCCTAGTCTGTCAGTTTCAGACAGTGCCGGCACAACAGGTTCAGACACCAGCAGTCCGGCACCCGTCAACAAAACAGTAGAGGCCAATCCATCGCCATTGAATAATGCAACGGGTAGTCAGCCATCGCCGTCCAAGTCTCAATCGCCGCCAAAATCGCAGTCATTGGCCAAGGACAGTATTGTAGCAGACGCCCCAACTAAGGCTCCAGCGGTAGTAGCTGGCGCAAATCCTTCCCAACAACCGTCTACTCTTGCAAAGGATGACGGCAAGCCGTGCATTACAGTCACCACAGCGACTGGTGAGCAGCAACTAGTCACCTCCACCAACGCCACTAGTGGCGACCCGGCCAAGTGCATGTGTCTCACCCAGTAAGTAGTGTGTAGCTAGACTAAAGTAAACTGTTTATTTAGGGAGCACTTTGTACCCTCTGCTTTGATTGGTCAATATTTCATTAATGCGAGTGCATATGCAACTGTTGGCAGTCGCGGCGTGCGGAGTCTCTGCCGTGAGCGTGAATCCTCCCTTCCAGTGTTCCAACATTGAAGTGGACGGCTACCGTTACGATCTATCTGCTCTCAATCAGTAAGCCATCGGGCCCAGTTCTCAGTGCAGAGAATGGAAAGTGGGGTCTCGAAACCCGCTTCTTTACAACCCGTGTGGCCCGATAACTTATTACAATGACGCATGCCCCCACGGCTCCTATATGTGCGTCATGGATCCAACCAAGCCAGAGCTTGGCCGCGCAAATGTTGGCAGCCCCATTGAGCTCTACCGAAACCCGAGCAGCAGTACCCTTGAGCCGCCTATTAATGGTAGATGATCTGGTGATATTGTACTCACGGGGATCCTTTGATATGAATGGGTTTCCTTTTACTGCTCTGGTGCGCTTTGAGTGTGATCCAAAATCAAAAGAAACAGGGCCGATAGAGCCTGCTTCCGACGGATCAAAATACGCCCTGATCTGGAAAACGCGAGCTGCGTGTCCAGTGTCAACGAAAACGAGTACGGCAATATCGTTCTTCTGGATGGTTTTCGTTGGACTGATCTTGTATTTGGTGTGTGGAACCATCTTCAATGTCGCTGTGAAGGGGAAGAGTGGAAAGGAGGCCGTCCCTCACAGTGGACTAATGTTGGACATTCTCGATTTCTTTGCCGAACTCTTTAATAATATCCGTGCTCGTCTCTTTGGCTCTTCCGGAGGATATCAACAGATTTAATGACGATGAAAGCAATTATGTAAAGGTTGGTGGATTACAGTCCAAGGTTTCCAATAAAATGTAGTACGTGAAAGGGTGTATTGGAGCTATAAGAGAGTGCGTTAAAGCTGTGAGAGAGTGTATTGAAAGTGTGGGATAGTGTATTGAAAGTGAGAGAGAGAGTATTGAAACTGTGGAAGAGTGTATTGAAACTGTGGAAGAGTGTATTGAAACTGTGGAAGAGTGTATTGAAACTGTGAGAGAATCTATTAACAGATCGAGGGCTCCAAAAAGCATAGTAAATAAAAGAGCGTATTTACTAGCCAGGAACTGCGAGGTAGCATATCAGCGGATCAAGGATTCCAACAAGCCAACATGTTTATGACCCACGCAATCAAACTTTTAAATGAGCCGTTACTACAAATCTCACCGAGCTTTACAGAACATTACAAAATCCCCGTGACTATTTATTAAAGCGATCCGATTCTGGCAATGTCGGAAACTTCCATAGTGCTGCTCTCCGTTTCGGAATCATTTAATTCTGTGAGTAGCGCACGGGCCACCGTGTCTACACATAGCGCCTTGGGCATCATTCCCGCAGTGAATAGTGAGGTAAAAGTGACGCCAAGGGACATGGGAATGGTCGCCCAGCGATCTGACCCGTACATGAATCCTGGCCGCATAATCACTTTGCGAAACTCGTTACGTTTCAGTAGCAATTCCTCGGCCTGCCCCTTCATCTCCATGTATCCAGGAAGGACTGTCTTTCCAATGGCACCATATCTTGCGGCACTCACATAACCGAACGCCTTGACTTTGGCACTAGCGGCAGACTCGACAGCCAGTTCCAGCGTATCCCGGATGAGGGCTTTATAGCTAGACTCGTAGTTGATGGGCTGCTTTTTGTACAAATTGTAGACTGGATTGGACTCGAAGAGCGTCCCAATGCAATGTACCACGTAGTCACGGTCTGACATTAATTCCGGGTACACTTTGCGGTCCAGAGCACTTCCCGTCCGCCATTCAACCTTTTCCAGTAATCCATCCATACTCTCCGGAACACCCCGCCTACTTAGGCTCGTGACATTCCAGCCTCGCCGCACCGCCTCTCTGCAAACGGCCCGTCCGACGAACCCAGTGCCTCCAAGCACCAGCAGTTTCATTTATTTTTTGTTATATCTGTCGGCAATAAGAGGAGCATGCGGGACAGTAGTGTCCCAATACTCGTCTTACTGTCCTTACTCTCCGCGTCCTTTCCAGTGACTGGCCCATTTATGGAGGCTGTCACAGAACAAGACGCGTCACAGTTTCTCCCCGGCAGGGGCCGACGATATTTATAGGGGCCGTGATTGGTGGAACCGAGAGCGGCTGTGTGTATGGGACGGAAGAGGGCGCGGGAGGAGAAGGAGGAAGAGGCGCCTCTGGAGGTGGGCACTGTACATTGGGTCAATTATCGACGTGAATTTCCATGTAACTCATTGGGTGATTTAAATTGTAGGCTTGGCAGAGATTATCAAGGTCAGAGACAAAGGGACAGAGTGCGAATTCTATGTACATTATAAAAACTTTGACAAGAGGATGGATGAGTGGGTGGGTGAAGATCGATTCATTTCAAATTCTCAATTGGAAGCCTTGAAATCCGAGGGCAAATTCCCCGCCAACTTGTCGCTTCCTGAGGAGGAGCCGCGTCGTCGTCGTGGCCGTCCTAGTCTGCCTCACGACCCGGCCTACGAGCAGCTGGAACGCGAGCATGAAGAGGCGACCAAAGTGAAGAACATTCAGAAAATTATCCTGGGACGCTATGGCATTGATTGCTGGTATTTCTCGCCATATCCAGATGAATATTCAGAGAACATTGACCTGTTGTTCATTTGTGAAAAGTGTCTGAAATATATGAAGAGCGAAGCCACGTATCAATCACATTATCATCGCTGCGAATATACGGGTCCGCCGGGAAAGTTGATCTATCTGAAAGAGGGTCTGGCCATCTTTGAGCTCGAGGGGGAGGTGGCGAAATTGTACTGTCAAAATTTGTGTCTCTTGGCAAAGCTGTTTTTGGACCACAAGACCCTCTACTATGACGTCTCGCCGTTCTTCTTCTACGT
This sequence comes from Paramicrosporidium saccamoebae, assembly GCA_002794465.1. Taxonomy (NCBI): domain Eukaryota; kingdom Fungi; phylum Rozellomycota; genus Paramicrosporidium; species Paramicrosporidium saccamoebae. The sequence goes on along the minus strand of MTSL01000192.1, from coordinate 18,210 downwards.
GCTCTGCGAGGTGGACGAGAGCGGTGTGCACCCCGTTGGGTACTTTTCTAAGGAAAAGGCATCTCCGGATGACTATAATTTGGCCTGTATTATGATCCTCCCCCCATATCAGAAACGCGGATATGGAAGATTTTTAATCCAACTCAGCTACGAAATCACCAGACGAGAGGGCAAGACGGGGTCCCCGGAAAAGCCTCTGTCTGATCTTGGCAGGCTGAGCTATTCTAGCTTCTGGGCATTTGAATTGTTGACAAGACTTAGGGCTGGGTCAAGGACCATCCCCTCTCTTAAGGAGATTTCATTCCTGACTGGTTTCAAGGAGGAGGATATAAACGAGACCCTCACCGAGCTTGGCTTGATGCGACAGTACCGTGGACAAAAAGTCCTTAATATGGCTCCCAAGGTGCTCGAGGGCCTCCTGAAGCCGTTTGAGAACAAAAAGTTTACATTATTAGATCCAGAGTGTCTTAATTGGCCATAATAAAAAAATTCTCGGGAGCCGGAATTGAACCAGCGACCTAAGGATGGCTGCGAACACACTACAGTCCTCCGCTCTACCAGCTGAGCTATCCCGAGCTGTGGGTGAGCGTATTAAAATTTCTGTAAAGATTCTGATCAAAAATACAAGTTGTCATAAAGATTTGCACATGACGCTACTTTCTAAATACGAGTCAATAGTGAAGAGCGGACTAATCAAATGCGACCAAGGACAAGTACAGGTAGTTGAAAAACTGCAAGCACTCTGTAACATAATCAGTCAGACCCAACCGGCTGAATCCAGTGTGCGGCTCTGGCACCGTTTCTTCCAAAAACATCAAGAGCAGCTCATGGGAATGTATCTGTATGGAGGTGTGGGGAGCGGAAAGACTATGTTGATGGACTTGTTCTTTTCTCACTGCAACGTCCCGTTGAAACGTCGTACTCATTATAACTCGTTCATGCTAAATGTCCACGCCCGTATCGGCTGAGATTCCAATTTTCATTGCGTAGGATTGCATAAGCTCAAGTCGGAAAAGGATCCAGTCCGCACTGTTGCCAATCACCTTGCGGCCGAAACAAAACTTCTTTGCCTGGACGAATTTCAGGTCGTTGATGTGGCTGATGCAATGCTCTGGCGAAATCTGTTGCGCGGTCTGATGGATCGAGGAATGTATCTCCTGCTGACTTCGAATCGCCCTCCAAAGGAGCTTTATTTGAATGGCATACAGAGGGCGGCATTTGTGCCGTGTATTGAGTTATTGGAGAAAAGGCTGGACGTTGTCAATTTGACGGGCCAACAGGACTATCGGAGAAGGAGGAAGGGCAACAGCTTATTCTACGCCCCAATAAATGACGAGACTAGTGAGGGCATAAATGAGCTTCTCGCATCACTGTGTGAGGGAGAGAAGAGTATGCTCTCGGCAAGTCTTGATCTAATCTTTGTAGTGGGGCCAAGGACAATTTATACCCACGGCAGGCCGATCCATGTAGCAGCGTGTCGCGGAGACGTTGCAAAGTTTACTTTTGAGGAACTTTGTAGTCGTCCCATGTCCGCCGCCGACTATCTTTGCATAGCCGATGCCTTTCCCGTCATTATTATCACAGATGTGCCAAAATTGACAATCTCCCACCGAGATGAGGCTCGACGGTTCATCACCATGATCGATGTCTTTTATGACCATAAGATTAAGCTCATCCTACAGTCAGAGGTACCCATTGACGAGCTGTTCCAGCTTGAGAAGCAAGACGTTTCGGCTGCAGAATCCATGCGGGTATTGGCCGATGAGCTTGCATTGTCAAATCATGCCCTAGTATGGCTTGGCTATTGTTGTTTAATCTTCACAGGGTAAAACATCGCTGGCCAGTGGAGAGGAAGAAGTTTTTGCCACCCATAGGACTGTATCCCGTCTGAACGAAATGCAGCGCTTGTCCTGGTGGCCCCTCCATCTACAGCATCACTTTGTGTTGTGAAACAATGATGGTGTTGTGTGATGAGAGTATGACCAGTGTCAATGCAAGGTAAAATGGGTGGCAAGGAACTGTTTGTTATCAACCATCTTTTATGGACTCGTCGGCATAGCGTCAAATTAGTAATAAACGATTTTTCTCCCATCCATAGTTATTATTCATTCTCTACCACCCCACACTCGCTACGCGAAATCCTCAAGCTCCATTTATTTTATTCTCCGATAAACATCTTTAATCTCGTTTATCGTCTCCGCGACCATAGTATTAAACCTTGCTTGTCTCCTCCGCATCCGGCCCAGACTTGCCGCCAGTCCAGGTCTAGTCCATTCCCGCCCCTTTTTTACACGTGCCACCACTCCCTCCGATTGCATAGTATCAAAGATGCGGGACATGGCGGCAGGGAATGGTGTGCGAGTGGTGGTGAGGTCAATACGCCGGCCAGCGTAGAGTTCTTCGCGGTAGGTGCGTGTAATTGCGGGTGCGGCGGTACGAATTTTGGGGCGTGGTGCAGCAGGTGTTTTTGTCAAAAAAGTCCTCCTCAGAACAATCAACATGAAAGCTGCGAGTTGTATCTAATAGGCAAGGCCAGGGCCAGGAACCTCTAGCCTCAAAAATTGTATTGTAGCATCTACTAAACGGGTCGCCAGTACTATGAGAAGACTTTTAAATTCAAATTCTTTGGCCGTTACTACAAGCATCATACAGATCTTTTTCGATTGTTACTGAAAGCCCAATTTCACGAGGGTATCTTAATAGGATTATGCTCTTAAATCTACGTAAATAAATGACAGTTATTCTTGCTTCATCGGTTGCCAATGTCAGCAGAAGTTGAGCGTCCTAGACGGAGACGAGGCGAAAAGGAAGGTAGTAAGGATAATGCAATCATCATTCCGACTGCCCCCGAGCACAGCACCTTTTACTTTGGCTTCCATGAAGACCGGAATGCGCCTCGCCGTCGAAAAATGGAAGTATTACCCCGCTGGCTTTGATCTTTAGGACGCCCATTGCTTCTTTTATGACTTTGGTGAAGTCAAAGACCAAGGATTTTTTGCCGTATTTGATGGCCACGGCGGCAAGTCCGCTGCCGCTTGGTGTGGCGAGCATTTCCCTGAATTACTGCTTAAGAACCTACCAGGCGGGATAGTTCCAGAAGTACTGGACCAGACATTTGCTGAGGCAGACTCTTTTCTTAATGCAGCACATGGAATATTCTCTGGCTGCACTGCAATTGTGGCATTATATCGACACGAGCAACGAGACGGACAAGATGTCACTGTGCTGTACACTGGAAATACGGGCGATTCACGTGCCGTGCTGTATCGGGAAGGAAAGGCCATCCGTCTTTCTTACGATCACAAAGGTTCGGATGTAATTGAGCAGCAGCGCGTCAAGGACGCTGGCGGTTTCATCCTGAACGACCGGGTGAATGGAATGCTGGCCATCACTCGGGCCCTTGGCGATGCAGAAATGAAGGATTATATTGCGGGAAGGCCCTACACTACAGAGACTGTCATTGACCGAACAAAGGATTCGATACTAATCTTGGCGTGTGATGGACTATGGGATGTGTGCAGTGATCAGGAAGCATGCGATCATATCAAGGATGTGACAGACACTCAGAAAGCGGCAGAAATGTTAGTTGAATATGCCATCAAAAATGACAGCTACGATAATCTTTCTGTTTTGGTCATCCGGTTCCGTTGCTAGTTCCGCAAAGTAGTATTCGAAGGTGGAAATAATTAAAGATACTCTGTGAGTTGATTCCTGCATTCAGCGTGAAGCGTTTTAAAGTAGCTGGCCGTTAATCTCTGTTCATGAACTTGACAAATGTGGTGTATCTAATATAGGCAGTGCGTGTTGTAATTCTGGATGATTGAGTTGCTATTTGAATTGGGACCGCCAAGCACTGGGGGAGACTGTTTTGTAAATGTTAGCAATCTGATACAAAAGTTGACCTTCATTGTCTTCCTAGTTATCGCGAACCTGGTTCATGAACGATGATAATTTCCTTGCTGATTCATTAATCAAACCACTGCCCTCCCTGATACTTGATGTTTGATATTTGATACTTTATGACTAATTTACACGCCATCATTTCTTTTGATGGCTGCTCCACCATATCAAATAACACTACGCTATACCACACAATATACCAAACCGCACCACACATCACACATTATATACTACATGCCAACAAAATGTTTACTTAGTTACCTTGCATAGTTGGAGAATCGCTTGGTGGCCTGTTTTGACTCTCCAAATATTTTTTCCTCGCACTCTCAAACAGCTCTTCTTGCTGCTTTAACAACTCTTCCTCCGTCAACCCACTCTTTTCCAGCTTGTTTCCCCTCACCTTTTCCTTTTCCTTGGCCTGACTCTGGGCCTCCTCGTAGGCCGCACCAACCTCCTCCACATATCCCGTGAAGCCCAGATTGGTGAGCGCATCCATCACATGTTCCGGACTAATAGTCTTTCTGCTGGCCCGTTCGCATACTTCGTTGGCCTCGGAAGAGAGGAGGTGAATAAACTCGACGCAGCAAGATATTAAAAGGTCACGCGTTTCCTTAGGGCAGGCGACACCCGTTGGTAGCATCTCGGTTATTAGTTTGTACACAGTTGCCTTGGGGAGAGACAGGTCGTCTTCAGGAGTCAAAGTAGGTTCCTCATCTCCGAGCAGCTCTTTGTCGTCTTCCATGGGGCATAGGGCAACTGGAGGCCGATTTTATAGACGCAGAGGAAGCGTTGCCCTGGAGCGCCCCTCTACTGTCGAACAATTCTGATTCGTCAATCCGACAATTGTTATTCCGAGCACTTTTAGGAGTCGGGCTATTAAATTGATCTGTCTATTTTGCATGTCATAAATCTCTGGAACTATAGCCTCGGATGGGATGCTACTAAAGCTGTATTGTCAAGACACTGATGCAATGAGTGCATAGAGCTTGAGGATCCACTTGGCTCTGCTTTCCTAGTTGGTCAATCAACCACTCCACTATTACCTAGAGCGATCAGTTTTATTGCGGTAGTATCGCGTTTCCCAATCAAGGAGACAATTTCTAGTTTTCCGGTCTGCCCTTGGTCACATTGAGAATATATAAATGCTTTGTTGACGAATCATGTTGACGCAACAACAGTGGATGATTTTCAACCGGTCGTATTCCACCTTTAAAGTACCGACTCTTTTGTAGCAACGCAAACATGTAGGATGTAATTATTGTAGGTGCCTCAAGGACACCCGTTGGCTCCTTTCGTGGCACCTTGTCGAGCATTACCGCGCCACGTCTGGGCTCTGTGGCCATTCAATCCGCCCTCAGCCGCTCCGCTCTTCCCACCGTCGATGAAGTGATCATGGGCAATGTGTTATCTGCTTCTGTCGGCCAGGCTCCCGCCCGCCAGGCAGCTCTTCTTGCTGGTCTTCCCGAATCGACGATATGCACGACAGTTAATAAGGTTTGCGCATCGGGATTGAAGGCCGTCATGCTGGGTGCGCAAAGCATTGCGCTGGGAATGGCGGGTAGTGTGGCGGCGGGTGGAATGGAAAGCATGAGCAATGCACCCTATTATTTGCCGTCCCTGCGGAAGGGTGCTGGCTATGGAAATCAAACAGTATTAGATAGCATTCTGTACGATGGCCTCACATGTGGAAAGTATAAAAGCCACATGGGAGAGTGTGCCGAAGAGACTGCCCAAAAGTACAACATTAGTCGAGAAGAACAAGATGCCTACGCAATGGAATCGTATAAGCGGGCCAGCAGTGCCGTCTCTTCCGGCCGTTTCAAGACTGAAATTGCTTCAGTAACCATTGATCTTGGCAGAAAGGGAACCGTGACGGTCAGCGAGGACGAAGAATACAACAAAGTAGACTTTTCCAAGGTCCCATCCCTGAAGCCAGTGTTCAGTCCCAGCGGCACGATCACTGCTGCAAATGCATCCACCCTCAATGATGGTGCCTCGGCAGTTATTCTTGCTCACGCCTCCACACCTGCTAAACCATTGGCACGGATCCTAGCCATGGCCGATGCCGAATGTGACCCAAAGTTTTTTACTATCGCACCCTCACTGGCGGTACCCAAGTGTCTAGAGATGGCGGGCTTGAAGACGGGAGATGTGGATCTTTGGGAAATTAACGAGGCATTCAGTGTGGTGGCGCTGGCAAATATCAAGTTGCTGGGTCTGGACCCAGCCAAAGTTAATGCATTTGGTGGGGGTGTTTCCTTAGGACATCCCATCGGTTCCTCCGGCTGTCGGTTGTTGGTAACTTTGCTGCACCAACTGCAAAAAGGACAAAAGGGATGTGTTGCTATTTGCAATGGAGGTGGAGGCGCATCAGCCATGATTATTGAAAAGCTGTAATAGCAAACCAATTGTTCTGTATATGTATCTCTACTATTTTATATTGCAATAATCAGTTGTTTTATTCTCTTACTATTTTCTATTGCGATAATCAGTTGTTTTATTCTCTTACTATTTTCTATTGCGATAATCAGTGGTTTTATTCCCTTACTATTTTCTATTGCGATAAAGATGCTCGCAAGAGGCCGACGAACAATGGACATGGGTGGAGAGGACGAGACAAGAATTCGGGGTGAAATTGCGTGCCAACGTAGAACGGATGATCTTGGCGTTCAAGAATTTCCATTCTAGTCAAAGTTTCGTCCTTGCCAACAAAGCAGAGCCCATTCTTTTCGAGATCAGCAATCAGCTTAGGATTCACTTCGTAGCGATGGCGATGACGCTCGAGCACAGATTCCATCGGTTTTCCCGCAAATTCAGAATACAATGTCTTTGACTTGCACTCTTTGACAACAAAATTGGTGAGACGCGAACCCAGGCGCATCGTTCCTCCCATTTGAGACTTGTCCACTTCGGGCATGAAAATGATCACTGGATCTGGAGTGGTGGGGTCTAGTTCCTCAGAGTTGGCGTCTTTCATTCCAAGCACATTTCGTGCATGTTCAATGACTGAAAGTTGGAACCCAAAACAGAGTCCCAGCAAGGGGACACGACTCTCACGCGCATATTTGCACGCCGAAATCTTTCCCTCGCTTCCACGCTCTCCGTATCCTCCGGGAATAATAATACCCTGGGAAGACTTTAACAAGGCCCACGCTTCCTTATACTTTTCCGGCGTTGTCTCATTCTCTTCCAGATCCGATGCTTCGATCCAGTTAATCTCGACCTTTAGTGAGCATGCCATGGCTGCATGGTTGAGTGATTTGACAATGGACAGGTAAGAATCTTGGAGAAAGGTATACTTGCCAACTACGGCAATTGAGGTAGTGCCTTTTGGATTGGCAAGACTCTCGGCAAGATTGGTCCAGCGTGAAAAATAATCACTGCTATTTCTAGGAGTCAGCCCTAATCGTTCTTTGACGAATTCTCCAAGTCCCTGCTCCTTAAGAAGAAGAGGGACATGATAAACGGACTGGCAATCGTGGACAGCAAATATTTGATCAGTCGGGACGTGACAGAACATGGACAGCTTTTCCTTAATTGACGCATCCAGTTTATCGGAACTGCGGCAGGCAATCACATCAGGAGAAAGACCAAGCCCGCGTAAATCACGAACCGATGCCTGGGTTGGCTTGGTTTTCTGCTCGCCAACGGATCCTACAACTGGGACCAGACTCACGTGAATCACCATAAAACTTGACAATCCGACGCGGAACTGAAACTGCCGCAGCGCTTCCACAAACGGAGCTGATTCAATGTCTCCTACCGTTCCACCAAGTTCAATGATGCACACGTCGGGTTCTTCACCAGAGTCATCCACTGGAATGGCAGCCACCCGTTCAATCCAATCCTGGATAGCATCGGTTACATGTGGAACGACTTGCACCGTCTTTCCAAGATAATCACCGTGTCTCTCCTTCTCAATGACTTGTTGATATATCTTGCCAGTGGTGATATTGTTGTCACGAGTCAGGGTTACATCCAAGAAGCGCTCATAGTTTCCCAGATCGAGGTCCACCTCGCCTCCATCATTAAGAACGAATACTTCACCTAACCCGTCAATTCAATTACCAGACCTTACCATGGTCGTACGGACTTAGGGTTCCCGCGTCAATGTTGAGATACGGATCAATTTTGATAGCCGACACTCTCATCCCTAGCGCCTTTAGCAAGACGCCCGTGGACGAGGCAATTATTCCCTTTCCAACTCCCGAAATGACTCCTCCCGTAACCACTACGTATTTCATCCTTTCGTTCCTCACCTCTAGCCGGGCTCCGGCTGTTGTAAACCCAAATTAGTCCATCAGCCAATCAGCATCAGTGCGGCGAAACCAATAAGCGACCCTTGTCGTCGTCGGAGTTGCCGTGTGCCATGAATGCTAAGAAGGGTGCCGCTCCCAAAGTACAGTCAATTTTGAACGCTAATTCTAGGTGGATTTTTCGAAATTGGCCCTGTCTTCGCTGAGAAAGTACAAAAAGACGCATCGCGTGCGGATGAAGCCCACAACCAACAAACACGAGCTGGCCGAAGTGCTCTCGAAGCACTTTTCACAGCTGCCCCCACCAGAAGACGAGTCGCAGGTCATCGAGTCTTTTGCCGCAGCAATTAAGAACCACGGTACATGACATGAGAAAATGAGGCTAATGAGTAGACCGAGATAGGAAGAAGAAGCCAAGATCACCGCAAAAGTAGGGTCCTTGTATCAATTATGTACATAAACGGAATGGGTTATAAAGTCCTGAGAACATTGAGTGTTTAATTCGAGCATTTTCAGGGGTGGTAGAGTGGTAATGAGGCTCGTCCCTCTACTGTTGTCGCTGGCTGGCTCAGCGTTTGGATGTTCCATCAAAGAGGCGCGTGTCAGGGTGGGCAGTAATGCCATTGAGTCGTAATGTTCAGTGTGGCAACTGACTGATAGAGTCAAATATCCAGAAGTACTTCCAGCCCGCAGGGTGTTGGGAAATGATGCCATCAAGTATTCCGTTTCCTTGGAAGGCGATTGTCAGCTCGTCCAAAGCAACTTTGTGCTCACTCGCACCGATGCGGAGCATTTCGGATACTTTCCCCTTCTATGTGGCCGAGATGCTAGCGACCTCTGCCGCGTCACATTCACTGCCGAAGACGCCTTGCTGGATGCTGCCAACTACGAAATAAAGCTGATCATTGTGTCGCAAAAGGCAGACGCGACGACACGGGTGTTTGAATGGAATATGGGAATTGTGGATTTCACAGGAGCAAATGTGGCAAGTGGAGACAAGAAGGGGACTGCTGATCAGCTCGAGGATATCTTTGAAAAGAGGGAGCCAGAGAACCGACCTCCCTTCTCCAATGTTATCAAACCTGACACTGGCTTGCTCATTTCTGCCGTGTTTACTGCAATCACTCTCTTTCCCTTGGTGTACCTCTTTACCGCTTGGAATCGCCTCGGTGTTCTCGGATCGCCTGCAAAAAAGATACTCTCACTTACAATCAGTCAGAAACTCTTTTACTTGCTCTTTTTGTCTTGGTTGGGCCTAGTCGTTGCGAACTGGATCTTTCTTGACACATTCAGAACCATCAAAGTAGGATCTGTGCTGGTCATGCCCACTCTGATCTTTGGTCTACGTGGGCTTCGTGAAGCCGTTGCTCTGTCAGTCAACAAGGATAAGAAGCAAAACTAATGCAATGGTAGCGCAATCGTGATGCAGTAGTAATGTAAAACTAGGCCACTAGTACAATAGTAGTCCAATGGTAGTATTAAAGACAAATAGGCAATTTGTTAAAATTTCCGCGCGTCGATTGTTCGGTAGCGGGAATGGGTATTAATGGACTCTTGCCATTGCTCCGGTCGATCACCAGACGTGTGCACTTGGAGCAACTGGCTGGCCAGGCGGTTGCCATAGACGCCTACTCGTGGCTTCACAAGGGAGTGTATGGTTCTTGTGCTGTGGACCATTTTCACGGACGTTCAAATGACAGGTATTCATTCGGATACATTGATTTCTGATTGGTAGTTTTGTGGAATTTTGTATGAACAAGGTCCGTCTTCTTCTTTATTATAATGTGCGTCCCATTTTGGTATTTGATGGTGCCCATCTCCCGATGAAGTCACATCAAGAATTGCTCCGTTCAAAGACGAGAAAAGACAGTCGACTAAAGGCGCATCAACTGATCGACGCTGGCGATGCATCAGCCGCCTATATCCATATCCAAAAGAGTGTTGACGTCACTCCGAGGATGGCCGCTCGTCTGATCGAGGAGCTGAAACGCACAGGAATTGATTACGTGGTGGCGCCGTATGAGGCCGATGCGCAAATGGCCTACTTGAGTCTCATGGGAACTGTGTCGGCTGTGATTACAGAGGACTCTGATTTGCTGTTATTTGGATGCAAGCGGGTATTGTTTAAACTGGACAAGGACGGAAACACTGATGAGATTTGCATTGACAGGCTTTCCGACGCAACCGAACTGGATCTGAGCATGTTTTCCTATCAAAAGGTTCGTAGCTTTGCTCTGCCTAATATGGTAGTTTCGTCACATGTGCATGCTGTCGGGGTGCGACTACTTGCCATCAATACACGGGATGGGTTTGAAGACTGCCTACAAATATCTGTCAAAGTACCAGAATATTTCCAGAGTACCATCTGCCAATTTATTCATTCCATAGGTTTTGCAAGTATTGAGGGCTGAAATGCCTACAAAAATGCCCGTTGATTACGAGTCGGAATTTGCCAAGGCGGAGATGACCTTTCTTCATCAAAGAGTGTATGACGGGGAGAAAAGGAGAATTTGTTTCCTAAACCCGCTCCCCCTTCAGGCAGAAGATTTTCACGGCGATCAGTGGAGTTTTTTGGGTCCACCGGTGGCTGACACACATGCACAGGGAATTTGTGAAGGAGAGTTGTGTCCCAACACATTGGAACCATTTAGACGATTGCCACCTGTAAGGGCTGATCCTGTTCCCGAGGTAATTTTTGAATCCCCCACTCCGCCCGAAGCTGTCGTCTTGCCTTTTGAAATTCATCTTGACAAGGGTAAAAACTCGACGCTCAATCTTCGCACCGACGCCATCAACGCCGCGCGAGTCTCGCTTAAACGCTCCTTCTCCACCTCATTGGGCCAGGAGAATTGTCCACCGTTGCAGGTAAAAGCACGTTCATTTGCATATAGCACAGAAAAACTCGCCCTCCCCTATACGGCATATTCAAAAAGCAAAAAACACGGAAAGGCTTCCTCGCAGCCCTTGGATTCTGGACAAAAATCAATTAGGGATTTTTTAAAGTTCTCAAATAACAATTGATATTTACTGTAACATACGTTGTTGTAGATCAGCTCGAATTCAACTCCTAATCGCTCCATACGTCAGTATCTGTAAGCGTGTCTTCCTTTGTATCAGTTGGCGGGCCAATTACTTTATCGAGTGCCTGAACAAGAACATCTTTCTGTGACGTGGGACTCTTCGGAGCGAGACCTTGCCCCGTTTTTTTCAATTTCATCCCGCCTTGAATCTGTTTAAGTAAATCTACTGGTTGCGATTTCGTTTGCTGGACGTTCTTGGCGGCATATTGTTGTGGCGTTATAGGTTTAGTGGTAGATGGGGGTGGTGGTCCTCCAGACGGCGGTGGAGGCGGCCCTCCGGTTCGAGGAGGGGGAGGTCCTCCAGATGGCGGCGGAGGTGGTCCCCCAGTTTGGGGTGGAGGTGGCCCTCCAGATGGTGGCGGAGGAGGTCCTCCAGATGGCGGCAGAGGTGGTCCATTATTTACTGACGGCACCCCATTACCCGTGGATGGTGGTCCGTTACCCACAGATGGTTTAGGGGCAGTGGGCGGTATGTTTCCTTGCGCAGATACGACAGGTTTTACATTCAATAGCGGATCAAATGCATTGAAAATTGCTGGCGGATGACTACAAAAGATTCCTGGCGGAGGGAATCCATCTTCCGACACTCTATTTAACTTTACCAGGATTCCATCAAGATCCAGGCGGATGCCATCCGGAATGTCCGGGTCCTTCAATTCTTGGATTGTCGTGACCCATTCCGCCGGACTTTTTGCTCCCTCCGACGCATGTAGTAGTAAGACTACACAGAGTGGTGAGAATCTCATTATGTGATACATCGCCCTGCGCTGGACCATTTAAGTGTGCGTAAAAAGCCAATGGGATACGTCGTGCCATCGGCCAATCATGTTTATTCTACGTAGTAGTCTTGATCGAGGAACTGGGATATGGCAGAAAGTGCCTCTACAAGTGGTTCTGGCTGCTGGCTGGATATATGGCGGGCCGCATGGGCAAGCTCTTTAATAGAGGAATAATGCGATGCTAGGAGATCGACTTGGAGCGTGGTTAGGCCTTCACTCTGCCAAGACATTATCTGAATTAATTTCTTGAAATCAGTGTCCTTTGTGTCTGATAGCGGCTCGTTCTTGGTAACATTGCAAACAAAATCAGCAAGGAGCTTGGCACTATCGACAACACATGCACGTCCCTCGCACATTTTAAGAGCAGCTGAAAGGTTGTCGATTCGATCTTCAAATGCTAGAACAATGTAAACATTGTCACACTTTTCTTGAATCATGTCTCGACTACAATTCATCAAACTGACACACTGAGAGTTTACCGCTCAATTGCCTTTTCTACACATTCGGGCTCAAGTGTGCTGGTGACAATGGAAATTTTGTGTTTGGGAAGAAATACTGACTATCCATTACTCCAACCCACCCAATATACCCTCAGAGCTCCGCTACATTTCGATACGGACCAGCCCTTCTTTTGGAGCTCACTGCAGACATCTGTTCCCCTCCAAGCAGCAATGTCCACCACGGCTACCAGTTCGTGCATTCGGAACGACCCATCCACCTACCAAATATGGTAATTTTCAACTGCTCCAATTGGCTCAAAAGGATGAGCCAGCATGATTGGCCCTCAGCGTACGGAGTGTCGCAGATTAGTGGACGAGCCGTCGAGCCTGTGGACATGGCAGATAGCATGGAGGATGAGTCCCGACCCATGATCGGGTCAATTCTGCGGTTTGTGAGTGACTGGGTGGGCGCTGATGCGAGACAACCACCGCCATTTCGGATGAGTCCCGATGATGAGCACGAAACACCCACTGCGGTCATTGAGATGCAGCACTTGGTGGAGCGACCCGATGAAGAGGACAATGACCCGGAAAGAGAGCGTGCACTGCGGGAATGGAAGCAGATTGGCAATGTCGATACCTTTCTGGAGCAGGTAACCTTATTTTTGTTCTCATTACTATTATTAGATGTATGCCTATTATCAGGGGAACGGCTTCTACGGGATTCTCCTGGGACGAATGTGCAATTTACTAATCCTTGGATTTCTAATTGGGTTTTCTGTCTTTCTGATATACTGTGTGGACTGGACCTTTGTACATAGGCCGGCAACGGCAGCTTCCCATCCGACTCTCTCCCAAGTCACAAGTCTGTATGGCCTCTTGCAGTAAACATTGTGCTGGAGTGACTCACTTATAGGATGCCATTATTAGCAATGATTTCTGTTGTTTCCTTTTACGGAGTCTTGATTTGGCAATTCATTCGTCTCGTGCAAGATGTTCCGAATCTGGCAAGGATGAGGAGGTTTTATGGAAAGTTGCTTACAGTCCCTGAGGAGCTCATCAGCACTACGGAATTTAGTGAAATTATTGACAAAGTTGTTGAAATTCAAAAGAAGCACCCAGTTTCAGTCGATCGTCTAAATGCCTATGACGTCTCCAATCGCATTATGCGGAGGGAGAATTACTTGATTGCTTTGTTTAACAAGGAGGTGATCCAGACTGAAGTGCCCATGTTTGGGCAGTCTTTTGGATTGACAAAAACACTCGAGTGGAATCTGTCATTCTGCATTCTTAACTTTGTCTTTGATGAGAGTTGTTCGATTCGTCGTGGGTTTCTAAAAGATGTTAGGAGAGAAAAGCTATCACAAGGTCTGCAGAAACGTTTCCTTATTATGGGACTGATCAACCTATTTCTTGCGCCTTTTATATTTGTCTTTCTGCTTGCCTATTTTATCTTTCGCTATGGAGAGGAGCTTTATAGGAATCCCAAAAGTATAGGGATGCGGCAGTATACGACGGCAGCGAGGTGGAAGCTTCGTGAGTTCAATGAACTCCCTCATTACTTTAACCGACGGCTTGCCAACAGCCACAGAAAGGCTACAAAGTACATAGATCAATTCCAAATTAGCCGTTTCGACCCGTTTGCCAGATTAGTTTCTTTCATTGCTGGTTCGTTGGCTGTTGTCCTCATTGGTATTACCATTGCCAATGAAGACTTACTGATGCATTTCGAAATTACTTTGGGCAAAAGTGTCATTTGGTATGTTGGACTACTCGGTGTTGTTCTGACCATTTGTCGGTCAATGATACCAGATTCAACCAAAAGTAGCGATCCCGAAAAGCTGATGAACGACATAGCAGAATATACACACTACATGCCGAGGAGTTGGAAGGGGAAGCTACACACTGACAATATCAGAAAAGAATTTGGAACCATGTTCAACTACAAGTTTACGATCCTGTTTAAAGAACTTGTCAGCGTAGTTACTACGCCATTTGTTCTGCTAGTCACCCTACCAAAGTGCACTGATCAGTTGGTGGAATTCTTTAGAGAATTTTCAGTGCATGTGGATGGAATCGGATATGTCTGCTCCTTTGCTCTGTTTGATTTTCAACGCCATGGAAACAAAAAGTATGGCGGCGCTGGCACTGACAAGCGTCAACATACTCGTCAGGGCAAGATGGAAAAGTCATTTATCAGTTTCGTCGGTAACAATCCAAACTGGACCCCACACGAAGATGGCTCA